>PVIH01010852.1:0-72611 GCA_004025045.1 Sigmodon hispidus
ACACACACACACACACACCATGTCACACGCTTATGCCTCCACACACACACTTACACACACAATAAATGTAAAAGAAATTATAAAAAAAGAAAAAAGGTACAGCACAATAGAGGAAGTCATCTAACACTGACATCAGGCCTTCACATGCACACACAAACACACGCAATTAATTAAAGCAAGCAATTAAAATTTGCATCATCTGCTAGGCAGTGGTGGCGCATGACTTTAATCCCAGCATTCAGGAGACAGAGGCAGGCAGATCTCTGAGTCTGAGGTCAGTTTGGTCTGCAGAGTGAATTCCAGAACAATCAGGGCTACACAGAGAAACCCTATTGCATGAATCCTAATTGGTCTTACAATAAAAGCCAAGAGCCAGATATTGTGGAAAAGCTGAAAGATCAGAGGGACAGAGGAACAAGCCACAACCACTTCTCACCCAGTCACCTCCTCAGGCCGATTCCTTCCTGTCTCCACAAATCGTCAGACTAAATAGGGGAAGCAAGCCACAAGATGAAATGGAAGAGGGGAACTCTGTTTCCTCCTGCCTTATATACCTTTCTCTGCCCAGCCATATCACTTCCTGGTTCAAACTGGGATTAAAGGCATGTGTGTTTCCCAAGTACCGGGAGCAGAGGCATGGGATCCCAAGTGCACGGACTAAAGATGTGTGCCAGCACATCACTAACAGTGCCAGGCTCTGTTTGGCCTTGAACTCACAGACATCCAGAAGGATCTCTGCCTCTGCTTCCCAAGTACTAAGTTTGAAGGTGTGTGTCCCCACTGCCTGACCTCTACGGCTAACTCTGTGGCTGGCTCTGTCCTCTGGTCTTCAGGCATATTTATTTCTTTAGAGCATGCACAATGTATCACCACCAAACTCCGTCTTGAAAAGAAATGCATCATCTTCCTTCCTTTACTCCTCATTTGCAAGTCACTGTATCGGTCATTTCATAGCTGACGGTAAGAATTTAAATACAGAAATTATGTAGTAGCATCTTCAAAAACAATCCAAAGTGCTTCCTCATAAGCACAAAACAGTGATCTGTGTTCTAATGTTATTAATACTTTATTGGGGGGGCTGGAGAGATGGCTCAGAGGTTAAGAGCACTGACTGTTCTTCCAGAGGTCCTGAGTTCAATTCCCAGCAGAACCACATGGTGGCTCACAACCATCTATGATGAGGTCTGGTGCCCTCTTCTGTAAAACTGTATGCATAATAAATAAATAAATCTTTTTTTTTTTTTTAAAAAAAAAAAAATACTTTATTGGGAAAACATATATAAGGAGTTAACTTTTGGGGGCTGGCTTTTTAGTAAATATTTTCATTTATTTTACATAGCAACTAGAGTTCCCTCTTCCTCCTCTCCTCCCATGCCCTCTCCCCAGCTCCCTTCCACCCCTCACCCACCCACTCCTCCTCAGTTGGGAAAGGGACAGACCTCCCATGAGTTAACTTTTAAGACAGTGTATGTCTTAAAAAAGAATAGGCGTAAGGCAAAAGAATCAGAAGCTCAAAGCAATCCCCAGCCTTAAGGCCAGAGATAAAAAAAGCACTGTGCAAAAAAAAAAGTAAACTTCCTCATAAAAATTACAAGAAGGAAGTTGACAATGATTTATTTGGTAACAACATAAAGGCATTCCCAAAGAACCAGATTCAAGCTTGATATGGCAGCAACTAGCCAGAAACGCCAGCCCTTGAAAAGTTAGGGCCACTAGGCCACCTAACAACAGACTGTCTCAGAACAGTAACAAAGAAGAACCAGTCTCAAATGCTAAGTGTAAACTGCTGCTTGTTCTGATTTATGAAACAGCAGCAACCCCCAGATTATGTTGAAGCAGCTTGAGCATGTCTCATTCTTTGGAATGGACAGCTGCAAGGCCACCCACTCTTTTGTTGCCCCTCAACCCCTCACCCTATCTCTGTTCCCAGAACAGAATTAGTTAACACAGCCAGTTTATGTGAACGACTGTGCCACCTGGTGGCCATCAGACGTGGTGGGACCCGATGCTTTGTTTGGGAGACGGTCTCAAAGTCACTATGCAGCCAAGGATGGCAGGCATGCAGACAAGTCTGTGCTGGACTGGACATTTTTTTGTTCACTTTTTTTCTCTATCTACTTACACAAACTAGCATCCTCTAATTCAAAAATCCCAAATCTAAAGAAATCGAGGGGTGGGTGTTACCAGTAAAGCCACATGCATACACCAAAATCTAGAAACTCCCAACCTGAAAGAAACACTGCTGGTCTCAAGTATCCCCGCTAAGATTATTGACAGAGTGTGCGGCCCCTCAGTGTCCTTGTTCCGTTCTCATTACAAGTGTACGCATTTTTGTACACACTTAACAAACCTTTAATAGTAAGACAATGGGTTGCTAACTGAGGAAAACACTACATACCTGATTTTACCATGCTATTTCATGTTCTATGAACCAGGTGATTAAAAACAAGACCCTGTAAACTGAACTACGAAGAAATTACCTTCAAGGCTGCAATAACCCCACCACTAACCCACCACTGAATACAATGGGTATATTTCAGATCTCTTTAATGTACCATTTCCTTAGAAATGGACCTGGAAGCTGTCTATAAAACAGCAGTGAAGGGGCTGTAGAGATAGCTTGGTAGGTAAGTACACATACTGCTCTCCCAGAGGGCCTGAGTTGGGTTTACAATTGCTTTTAACTCTTGCCTAGGGAAATCCAATGCCTCTGGCCTTTTCAAGCACCAGCATGCATGTGCACATACCCCAATACATATTCATATTCAAATAAATATTTTAAGATATTAAAATTAATATTAAAATAGTATTTATATATAAACAAAATTATATGCAGGTACAGTATAACAAAGAAAACAGAATAAGAAAGGTTAAATATAAAGATATAAGAAAAGATTGAACGAAGGTAATGAGCAACAGTTACGAAAGAGGACAAAAGTTAATTGTTTTTCTAAGTCTTAAAAATGCAAGGACTTTTTGATGATGGATAACTACATAAAATATATTCTATGTTAAAAATGTAAAATTTGGAAGCCGAGCGGTGGTGGTGCATGCCTTTTATCCCAGCAATAGGAAGGCAGAGATAGGCAGATCTCTAAAAGTTTTGAGGACAGCCTGGTCTACAGAATGAGTTCCACATGTTCCAAAGCTACACAGAGAAACCCTGTCTCTAAAAAACAAGTAAAATTTAAAATCTAAAAAGTAAAATTTAATGTGAAGGTCCATGGCTTACATCCCAGCCTATTCAAACTATATAGAAGATGAATTGTAGAGAGACTCTGGGCCTCATTACTGTATGATAATTTTATTTGCAAGGTTGTTTATAATAAAGTTCGTAACATGTTTAAAGAGCTGCTTAGCTGAACTACCAAGCAGTATTAATATGTTTAGCCTGACCCTCCCTCCTAGATGACTGCTTTACTTCTGAATCTCCATCACTACTACACACTCTGTTTGTTTGTTTTGTTTTGAGACAGTTTTGTTGAGACAGTCTTGTTATGTACTCTAGGCTACCCATGAACATGTGATCAATCCTCCTGCTTCAACTCCCTGAGGGCTAGGGTCAGGGGTGTTAGGTTCCATGTCTAACACTGTAACTGTTAACATTTCATACTTAAGAGACATAGCATGTTTAAAATTAAGCTTGCTCTTAAATGATTTCAGTCCTTTCAGTTAAGAACAAACAATTCACATGGTAGTGCATGCACGCCTTTAATCCCAACACTTGGGAGACAGAGACAGGCAGAACTCTTGAGTCTGAGGCCAGTCGGAGCTACAGAGTTCCAGGACAGCCAGGGAGGGCTACACAGAGAAACCCTGTCTTAACTACCCACTAATAAAAAAGAACAAACAATTCTTACTAGACACAAAGTATTCAGAAAAGAAAAAGATATTTAAAAGGCAATAGCTTCCATCTGAAATCTGTAATTTCAGGAGAAACACATCTCTACATACAGAGAACATACGTTAGCAGGGTCTCTGCTACTAGAGCACAGAACCAACAGTGTACTAGCTGCCACCCAGTTTCTAAAAAAGACTTTCCTTTTCTTTATTTTTATTGTTGTTGTTGGTTTTGTTGTTGTTTTTAAAAAGGCTTTCTCTGTGTAGCTCTGGCTGCCCCTCTGTAGACCAGGCTGGCCTCAAATTCACAGAGATCCATCTGCCTCTGCCTCCTAACTGCTGGGATGAAAGGCGTGCATCACCACTGCCTGACAAACAGGCTTTTTAGTTTTCTTCTGGTTTTTCCAAGATAGAGTTTTTCTGTGTAGCTCTGGCTGTCCTGGAACTCACTCTGTAGACCTCAAACTCACAGAGATTACCTGCTTCTGCGTCCAAGTGATAGAGTTAAAGGTGTGCCACCACTGCCGGCTTGTCTTTCACTTTTTAAGTTTTCCTACAAGAATATATTATATGTTGAGCACATGCCCCACCCCATCAGGCCCCTTTGTCCCACTAGACAGGTTTGCTTCTACTTTCCCATCACATGCACATGCATAGCTCTATGTATCTACACGCAATCTAGGAGCCACAAATGACAGAATACATATGATACTTATCTAAAAAGGATGTCATTAAACAAAGTACAGGACTCCATGGTAACGAGCAGGGGTGAGTGATTAGGTAGGAAATGAGAAGGGACAAAAGAGTGAGAGAGAAGAGACAAGAGCAACAGCTAGACACCCAGAGGGGTCACAGAGGGGTCTGCACCTGCTGCTCATTTACCCGGGTGGGGCACAGGGAGGCTCTGCTGGCACAGAATCACTGAGACACAGACTTGGCGGCATACCTGGCCTATGTGCACACAGCATGTTTGAAGACATGGCTGTAAACAGGATTACCCAACACACATAAATGATAAGAGATGGACAGGGTCTGAGAGAGAACTTAAGGAAAAGGTCAAGGGCAAAATGAGTGGGTTGTTATCACAACAGAGAAGAGTATCAGAGAGCAGAGGACAGAGGACAGAGGTCTGTGGGTATTTCAAGGTAAGTGGAGTTTCTGCTGACGGACGAAGCAAGTACAGAGCTCTAACATGTAGTCCTGAGCACAGAGAGCTCAGTTCCAGGTGATCGGGCCCTTTATGTGCTGTTTTAATGAGGAAACCTTTATGAATAAAAAAATTTAAAGACCTAGCATTCCTTGGAGAAGCAACAGAAGGTCTGTTTTGGCTTTTGATAAAGCATGGAAAAACTTACAATCCATAAGTTTAAGAACGAATGAGGGGCTGGAGAGATGGCTCAGTGGTTACGTCTGCTCTTCCAGAGGACCCGGGTTCGATTCCCAGCACCCACATGGCAGCTAACAACTGTCTGTAGTTCCAGTTCCAGGCAAATACCAAGGCAAAAAAGTAAATAAATAAAGTTTAAAAAAAAAAAAAAATAGATGCGAAAAAGGCATGTGTTCTTATTTTAAAAAAAAATAAAATAAATAATGAATGAAATCGGGGCATGCCATGGTGCTCAACCACAGGAATGATTAAGCTTTGCCTAACAGCCTGTGTTTTACTCTAGTCCTTTTTAGCTCAAGAGCTGCTTGCTGGAAAGCCTAAAATAAAAATTTTACACGTTAAATTTAAAATTTTTTGAAAAGGCAATCCCTACCATCCATGCCCTAGCTTGCCTTTTAGCAAGCCTCTGGTTCATCCCTTTCTGTTCACTTCACTAAGTAGACACTGCAGGTATGAATTTGTAAACTTCCCTTAAAGCTGACACAGAGCAAAGAAATAAAGGGAAAATTCATTTATGAACTGTTAACATTCACTGTGAAAAAGAAAGGATCCAGAATTTAAAAAATCTATTCTCCCTATAAATGGTAAGTAAAATACACATGTGACTATAAAAGACTCTAAAAGAAAGATAATTTAAGGCTAATGGAATAAATTCCACCAACTTTTTCCTAAGGTCATCATCAGACAGTCTGCAAACACTGCCAAGGCTCTTCTCCTGAGTGTTGTCAATGCTGCGAAATGCAGCCCAGGAGTTTCCCAGTCCCACTCTCCAGGTGTGCACACAAATGGGCATTAGTAACACAGTGGATCACACGCTGAAGCAGCTAAAAACACTTGCTGTGAGTTAGAAACCTAGAAAACATGAGACAAGCCATGTATTAGACTAGTTACTATTAGTAAGTATCCATTCACTTACAGTCTATCTTCCTTTAATACCTTTATGCAATAACTACCTAGGAATAAAAATTCTTCCAATTACTAACTATGGGATCGTGGCCAACTCATTTCAACTTCCATTTTCTTCCACTACAAAACAGAGACAATGCTCTGAGAACTGTAAGGATTAAATGTGGCGAGAGAAGACATGCTGAGCACCAGAAAGCCATTATCTATATTTCTCACCCCTTTATTCTGAAACTAGCTAAATATGACCGGTAAATATGCGGGCATAGTGAGCCAATACATGATCTGACCGCCCCAAATTCATTTCTTCTCTAGGTTTTCACAGTTCAAATATAGGTAACGATTGGGGTCAATTGTATTTCCTCCCCTCATTACCACCCTTCATCTAACTCTCCTTTTACTCTGTTTTGTGTCCAAGTCACCTATGCCTCTTATTCCGTAACAATAAAGTCAGATTTATTTGATCACTCTCCCCCAAAAGCCTCAATATTAATGATCATCCATACTCCACTACATTACTGATTATGGTAGACATTTTCTGGCATGTACCCAGCAATCCAGACAGCTGTGTGCATGCCCTGGAAGACAGGCTTCTAATGCCTGGAGGAAGGTGCTGCGCTGCTCAGTCCACGTTTAGGTTGGGAAGATTGTAACCCACTGAGAGCTGGGAGTCTGGCTGGAGTTGTGGCTCTCCATCCCACCTCTGATGAAATACACTGCCCAGCTCTAGGATATTCTCTGGAAGGGTCTACACAGTCAGGAACTAGCTAGGTCTCCAAGCACCAGTCATGAGGACTTGAGATTCTTGCCAATAAGGCAAAAGGAACTGAGTTATGCCATGAACCTAAGGGAGAGGTAAGATGCAGATGCTTCTCATCTGAATTCAAGCCTCTGGATGACCATGGCTTCATAAAGATCACAGAGACAGGACACAGCTAGCTGAAATACCAACCCACATACTGTGAAATAATTAACACTGCTGTTTTAGCTAGGTGTAGTAGCAGCATGTCTTTAATCAACTTGGAAGGCTAAGGCAGGAAGTTCAGGGGTTCTGGGATAGTCTGAGCAGCAAGGAGACCTAGTCCCCTTGCCACCTCTCTCAAAGACACAAAGGTATTGCTTTAGTTACCTGAGTCACTGAACTTGAGAGTAATTTGTAACAGAGTAACAACACACTTGTCTCACCTACAATTCTTTATTGTAGGATATCTGTACACTGTGTGAAGAGGTATTGCTGTGATTGGTGTACTAAAAAGCTGAACAGCCAGTATCTAGGTGAGAGGTATAGGCAAGGCTTCTGGGGAGGGGAGGAGAAAGAGAAAGGGAGGGAGTATCAGGAGCTGGATTTCGCCAGCATGTTAGGAGTAAGCCAGAGGTGCTCTAAGAGCTAATCAAGTCAAATGGCAACACATACAGACTGATAAAGGTAGGTTAACTTAAGTTATAAGAACTAGTGAGAAAAGCCTATGCTAAAGCCAAGCTTTCATAACTAATAAAATGTCTTTGGTAGTCCAAATATAGTCCAACAAGAAAGTTTGCTACATTTCTTTTTTCTTTCTTTTTTTAATTTTTTCCAAGACAGGGTTTCTCTGTGTAGCCATGGCTATCCTGAACTCACTCTGTAGACCAGGCTGTCCTTGAATTTACAGAGATCCACCTGCCTCTGGCTCCTGAGTGCTGAGATTAAAGGTTGCACCACCAAGCCCAGCTTATCTACCTTTCAAAACAAGTCATTTTTAAAAAAATGCATACTAGAAAGAAAAATATCAGTAAGAGTTGCTGGGTGGTGGGGGTGCACACCTTTAAACCCAACACTTGGGAGGCAAAGGCAGGCAGATCTCTGAATATGAGGGTAGCTCAGTCTACAGAGTGAGTTCCAGGGTATCCAGACTGCTCCACAGAGGATAAGAATTAAGGCCATGACATGGTGGCTCATGCCCATAATTCCAGCAATTTGGGATGCTGACAAAGAATGGCATCAAGGCCAACTTGATGATTAATTTAGTGAAAACTCGTCTCAAAATAAAATGCTTAGTGGCAGAGCATGTACCAAGCACACAGGGAGATGGGAGGCCCTGACTTCCATCTCCACCATCACTTTTAAAAGGTGGGAAGGTCCTGAGGGATGGTGCAGCATGAGGGCCTGAGTTAGATGCCAGCACTCATACAAAAGCTGGGCACAGCAGTGTGCCGCTGTAATTCCAGCACTGGGGAGGCAGAGGAGGAGGATCTCTAGATTCTGTGAGAAACCCTGTCTCAAAAACTCAGTGGGCCAGGGCTGGTGAGAAAGCTGGCAGGTACAAGCACTTGCCCCAGAACCTGGCAACCCAGCTCATCTCTGCAACCCACAGGAGGGAACATGACTTCCACATGCTTCTGACTTCACAGACACCATGCACACCAACACCCACACATTATACACACTGACAATCATTCATTTTCAATTACTTAAAATAAAAATAAGGTGGGAAACAAATGAGAAAGATGCTGACGACTGCTGGTGTCCACATGTACCCACCACACACACACACAGAGTTGTCTCTTAGTCATACTAAGGGGCCAGTGAGATGGCTCAGTGGGGAAAGGTGCTTGCTGCCAACCCTAATGAAGTGAGTTCAATCCTTGGAGCCCACAGAGTGGAAGGAAAGAACTGACTCCTGGGGGCCATGCTCTGGCCTCCATATGCACACTTACACACATAGACAAGTAAATAAATATACTACGTTTGACATTTTTAACTATATAAAACTAAAATGCCGTTGGCTTACATGCTTGCAAGGGTCTAGTTTTAACTCCCCATACTGCTAAAAATAAATGAAAGCCTAAAAGATACTGAATAAAAATGAGCACTTTCTAAGTAAATAAATAATAAAAAAGTAAACAACTTTATCTGGCACTATAGTGAGAAAGCAGAAAATGGGCTGGAGGGCCAGGCATGGTGCTGCACCCAGCCCTTTAATCCCAGCACTGAAAAGGCAGAAGCAGGGATCTCTGTGGGTTTGAGACCAGCTAGGTCTACCAAAAAGTTCAGGCCAGCCAGAGCTACACAGTAAGACCCTGTCTCAAATAAGATGGGTGGTGGCGCTAAGAGGCAGGGCCTGGAAATGGGTAAGAGGTTAAAATCTATTGTTGCATAATCATGAGGACTGCAATTCCAACCCCAACATCTTCTAAACAAACCAGATGTTCCAAAAATATCTGCAGCTCCAGCTCTGAGGCACCCAGTGCCCTGTTGTGGGCTCCATGTGCTCAAAGGCATGCATACTTGCACACACATAAAAACATGCTTACAAGGACAAGATCAAACCCAAGTCTAAAGGGGGGTGGAAAGGGAAAGGGAAGGAAGAGAGAGAGAGCTACAGCACTTGGAGACAGAGGCAGGCAGACTGCTGGGAGTTAGAGGCTAGCCTGGTGTACAGAGTGAATCCTCAAACAGCCACGACTACATAGAGAAACTGTCTCAAAAAACAAATAAAAGAAAAAAATCAAGAAAAGTAGTTTCTCTGGTGAGGGAAACTTGGTGGTTGGAACAAAATGTTTTAAAGATAATTAACATTCTAAAATGTTAATTCACACCTTAGGCCTGCTATAATCCCACACTCAAGAGGAAGGAACATCCAGAGTTCAATGTCATCCTCAACTACATAGCAAAGCCGGGGCAAGCCTGAGCTACATGAGATCCTATCTCAAAACACACTCACACTCACACACACACACACACACACACACACACACACACACACACACTGTGTACCCAACAATGTACATTTTCAAAGTGGAGATAGTTGAAATTACTGTAGATTGAAGCTACTGATGAGACTTGGAATGCTCAGCTAGGCAGTAGAATGCGTGCTCTAGAGGTCCTCAGGATGTCCTGACTCAGATGCCATTACCTAGGTCAGAAAGCAGCAGAAAGAGATAAAGAGTCCCAGCACAAGAGCAGAAGACCAGCCTGCAAACAGGCAACGGGAAGCCAAGGGATGCAACTGAAACAGGAACAAGGCATGAAGGCAAACAAGAAAAAGTGCTGTCAGGAAGTCAAGGGAAAGGGATGAGAGTGGAGCTGTGGCTCATGAACAAAGAGCAGCGTTAGCAAAGCCGTCCAGAAAGCAGTCTAAAAGCGTGTATGCTTACAGGGAAGTCAGGTGGAATGGAGATGTACAAGTACCCACTGCTCCTTGGTAAGGACAACAGACGGCATAGGCTGCTTAGTAAATGGGGGGCACTAAGTGTAACTTGCTTTCTGGAGCAAAAGATTAGGTCACGTTTTATAACTGGTATTTTGTTTTAAGCATCTTTAGACTCTGAGCCTAGGGGAAGAAGCCAAGACAAGGAGACCACAAGTTTTAAGTCTCGAGTATTTACTCTATTCTATTGAATTTTCCACTTTAGTTCAGAGTGGCTTTCAGAACTGAGACTATCAGAAGACTGGCCTCTGGATAGCTTGAACTTTACCTTACTTCCTTTAATGATATCAAAATATCCCCACAAAAAGAATTTTCTAATGGTTCATCTTAGCTCATAAAGGGAAAGGGCCACAGAGATGGCTCAGTAGTTGAGAACACTGACTGCTTTTCCGAGGCACTGGGTTTGCTGCCCAGCGCCCAGGGTCAGCTCACAACTATCAGAACTCCAGTCAGAGGACTTAATGCCCTCTTCTGGTCTCAACAACCAAGCCATACACATGCAAACATACATATAGGCAAACACTCATAACACATCAAAAATAAAATGAAGAAAATCACAAAGGGGAGAGAATATAATACTGACTTTAGTTTAATCACCATTTGCCAGTTAAAAAGTTACCTACTTTTCTCATTTCTGTAAAAATTCACGCCATACACATTATATTTGCAATATTAGGTGTTTTGGTTTGGTTTGGGTTTTGCTTGGGGGGAGGAGGTTGATAAAGGGCTCTCTATGTAGTCCTGGCTGTCCTGTACTCAGATATTCTCCTGCCTCAGCCTCCTGTGTGGTGGAATTAAAGGGGAGTGCCATCACACCCAGTCCATATTGTAATACACGCACACTTCACAAATAATATTCAAATATATATCTTTCACAAAATGTTGGTTCTAATCCCTCCCAAGTTTCACACGTTTCACAAGTGCAGTCAAAGAGCTTAAAACAATCAACAAAAACACACTAGAGTTAAGCACACAGGCAGTTAACCAAAATTTAAGTATTCATCACTGTATGATAACAGTGTCAATATCGCAGGACGCTCAGATTTTGTTCATTCTATGGGTAGTAATCTCTCCTTAAATTTCATGTATAAAAAACACAAGAACTCCTGTTGCTAAAATTCTTCATTTATATTAATGAAAATTGGCTATGCTCTATTGTCTCTTTGCCTTCGATTCCTAAGCATTTACATCCCTCCCCCCACTTTCTAAGTCACAAGCACCCAAAAAGTAAGATACTCTTCTTACTCCTCTCATTCCACAACTTTAGCATTTGCTAGCCGCTGAAAGTGCTGAGTTCAACAGTTTCTGTTCTAACAGCCATTCAGGCTTCCTCGTAAACAAATTACAACAGAGGCAAAAACAGAAGTGAGTGCAGAAATAATTCAGAGGACGGGGGAAAAAAGCCCGTGGGCAACAGAGAAAATTCTTAGGTACATTTCTGAATTTCTCAAAAGGCCTCAACAAATACCTGTTGAATGTATTTCTGAATGAAGTGAACCCTGTCAAAGGAAGCAGGGATTCTAGCTCCAAGAAAGATTATCAAGTGCTTCCGCAGTGCCTTCCAAATGCAATCTGCAGACCCCAGAACATCACTTTGGAGGACCATACCTGTACTGCCAGCCTTTCGTACCGCCACCGCGGCTGCTGTTACTGCTGCTACTGCTGATTGCACCCCCACAGCTGCTGTTGCTGCTGTTCTTATTCGGGGTTACCGCTGTGGCCAGGCCCTCCACTTTCCCTTCACTCTCCGAGACTTTCAGGACCGACGCCGGCTCACCTCCCTGCATTTCAACTCCAAAGTCCATCTGCCCTTCTGGGGCAGGAGAGACCAACTGCAGCGGGATTGTGTAGGGACTTTTCCCTTTCTCTCTCGCTTTTACTTTGAATGTGATCTCAGACCGCGACTGGAGTGGAAATCGTCAGTGGTCCAGAAACGAGGACAAGCATTACCACTTCGGTTGAAACTTTGAAAGAGCACAGGTACCCTTCAGATAGATGCCTCTCCTGAGCAAGAACAAGGAGAGCAAATCACCCTGCCAGAAGGCTCGGTGCCACACTCCGAGGAGCAGCCGAGCGGCGCGGGATTGGTCGCCGGATCCTCCGGCCGGGAACACCGGGCAAGGGCGAGAGACCACGGCCGGGGAGCCGGGGAGCCCGGGAGCCCGCGGTCTGACCTCGGGGCTCGGGGGCTCGGCCGGCCGCGCTGCCTCTTCTCCTCGGCCGGGTCCGCAGAAGAAAAGGCCCGTCTAGCCAGTTCGGCGGTTCCCGCCGCAGCCCCAAACTGAGCCGGGTCGGTCGCGCGCAGCCCGCGGAGGGTCGGGCAGACGTCGCCGGGCGGGACGTGGGCTCCGAGGCCGCTTCAGCGTGGGCCAGAGGCGAGAGGTTCGTGGCGACAGCCCTGTCCCTGATGCTCGGCGGAGTTCACCGGAGCAGACCGGCCCCCGGGTGCTTCCCCAGCCCCAAACGTACAAGCCAGGGCCCCAGCCGCCGCCCCACCCACAGCCGGTCACCCACCCGCCTGCTAGCTCTCCCCGCCTTCCTTTCCGGTGTCGTGTGAGCTCATTTCCGCTAGGGCTGAAGCACTGACGCCATCTTTGATTGGGGCAGCAGTGCCCGAAAGGAGGCGGTGACAGGGAGGTAACCTTTAGGGAAGAGAGCAGGAACTGAAGAGCGAAGCCACCTGGAAGAGCCTTATGGAAGGAGAGAGATGAAATGGCCTTTCTAAACATGTCCTATATCCCCCTGGAGAGCCCTATGCCATGCCTTTTTAATGGAACCTATAATAATAATAATTAAGAATTTACAAAGCAAAGAGGAAAAAACACCTGTTCAGTCATTTTGGAACAGCAATAACAAAAATCTCAACATAATATTGGACTAAGGTAAATTTATTGTCAGTCTTAGACAATAAAAGGTAATTGTCTTGGAATTAGAGCTCTTGGTGATGCAGGAGAAATTTGAAGTAGTGAGATTGATGCTATAAAGGATTTAATAATAAATGCATTTAGGAACTATTAAGTTGTACAAAGTTAAGTTTAGCTAACGGAGCGCTTTCTCTGATAAGACTGGAAGAAAAGTAATGTATAACCAGGCTTCCTGCAAACTGTACGAAAGAAAACTTTGTGCCATAATTGAAGTTCAGGGTCTCTAAGGAAGTTTCTGTTAATGTTTATCCAGTGAGCTGACCTCCAGATAAACTCCATTCCCACAACCAAAGAAGACAACCCTGACTTACAACCAGCCATTAGATGCATCCCCATATCAAAGGGCATGCCACCAAGAGCCCACTCAAGGGGCAGAGCAGGCCGCACCCATGGTTAAGGCTTGGCCTGCCATGGACCCTGTCTCTTCATAGGAAAAGTATAATTCTGCCAGGTGGGCAGGGTGAACCTAGTAGTGGCAGCTATGTGAAAAGAACATGGATGTTCTTAAAAAAAAAAATAACTGTTCTTAAAAAAAAAAATAACCCTGTCAATGTCTTTGCTGTGTAAATCTCCCATCTGTCTAGACTTGCTGTCTCCTACTTCCGTTTAAATTGTTCAAGATGTAACCTGAAAAGGATTTTAGGATGATAGCCCATTGTTGTGGAATATCAGTTTAAGCTATATTACATTTCTTTTTTATTATTATGTATAAAGTACACAGAAGAGGGCACCAGATCTCATTACAGATGGTTGTGAGCCACCATGTGGTTTTGCTGGGAACTGAACTCAGGCCCTCTGGAAGAACAGTCAGTGCTCCTAACCTCTGAGCCGTCTCTCCAGCCCCCTGTATTATATTTCTTTATGCTGTGGAACATTTGTTTATTGATTCAAAGATGTGCTGCATTCTTTTATGTTGCATTTGTTTAACTCTGTGAAACTGTTTTACTTTGCTTGTCTAAAAAAAACCTGATTGGTCTAATAAAAAGCTGAATGGCCAACAGCAAGGCAGGAGAGAGAAATAGGTATGGCTGCCAGGCAGAGAGAAAAAAATAGAAGAAAGAAGAGGGAGGAGGAGAAAAAAAGGAGAGAGGACACCAGGGGCCAACCACACAGACAGCTGCAGAGTAAGGAATAAAGAAAGGTATATAGCATAGACAAAGGTAAAATTCCAGAGGCAAAAGGTAGACAGGGTAATATAAGTTAAGAAAAACTTGCTAGAAACAAGCCAAGCTAAGGTCAGGCATTTATAAAGAGTAAGTCTCTGTGTATTTATTTGGCAGCTGACAGCCTATGTAGAATACATAAGCCTAAGGTATATTTGTTAGTAGTAGTTAGTAGTATCTTCTACTCAAGACTGTCTCCTCTTTGAGCAAGAGCCAGAGGTGGATGTGCACTATTATTAAGGAACATTTTATTTTATTAATCTCTGAGTGTGTGGAGTGATTCTCATTGGGAAGGAGATATACTAATTCTATAACAATGTAATATAACATTGTTACAACATTATATTAATTCTTCAACATTGGCACTAGAGCAAGGTACTCTGCTTGGCTGAAGACAAAGCTTTAAACCTTGATTTTGTGTACAATAAGAATGATTGTATTAATCCCACTGGAGAGAATAAGATCACTACTACAATTTGTGTCAAATTTGAAGCAAGCTTGATTTTCATTGGGGTGCACCCAACAGCTGGCCAGTCAGTTTCCCATCATGTCCAATCTGGGGCAAGTATACATTCTAACCTATTTCCTGCCCCTGAACCTCCCACCCACATGTGATGGAGCATATGCAATGGAGATGGGTCAAAGAAACTTGTTTAGGGAAGTGAAAACATGTGGCTTGTTAAATATCCATAAATAATATCTGTTAGGATTCTGTTCTAGTCTCTGAAGCCACATGCTGCCCTGAGTCCTGACATCAAGCCCCATGTAAGAAGAATTCTCACCAGCTGACACTCTCTCTTGCTTCTGTCCTACCAGGAGCATTCTCTATCTCAGTCTCTCTCTCTCTCTCTCTCTCTCTCTCTCTCTCTCTCTCTCTCTCTCTCTCTCTCTGTTATCATAATAATAAAGTCCTTCTATGTAGAAATAGTCTAGCTAAGTGTCTCCTGCCTGCCACCATCTCTTACTGCCCCCTCATTCACCGTCCCTCATCCACGGCATGAGGCCTCTCTAGTCATAGATTTGTACCAGCTAACCAGGTAACCATGTTATCGTATCATGCCAGATCAAACATGATCCCAACATTTGGTCCCTCTGCTCCCCAGGGATTCTCACAGGGCTTGCTACAATTTTCTGAAAGAATCTTTGAAAGCGACCCCTGCGGGGGATTCCATTACCATCCACATTTCATTTCTGGCAATAATTGAGGTCTTGGATGTTGGGGTTGCTGGACCCTCTGTTTTTCGATTCACGTGCCAGTCTTGAGCCCCCGTGGACTCTCAGTCCTCCAGGCAATGCCCTGACCTCTGTGTGCTTTCTGCTGACAGGTGAGCATAATAAATAGCTTGGTCGTTTCTGCTGGCCCACACAGGTCCAGCTCGGGGCAAGCATGTACCTTGATGTATTTCCTGCCTATGTGTTCCCCGATACCCTTTCTCCCCAGCCCCTCCCACAAGCCTCCTGCCCACAAGTGTAGGGGCAGATTGCTCAAACAAACTCATGTAGGGGAATGAGAACATAAGTATCCTCCAGTATTTAACTTTGGCTCTCACAAAAGCTCCAAGAAGCCTGTAGTGGTGGTCCATGTATTTTGATTATTGTTTTGTTGTTTTATTTTTCAAAGACAGGATTTCTTTGTATAACAGCTCTGGCTGTCCTGGCACTGGCTTTGTAGACCAGGCTGGCCTGGCCTCAAACTCACAGAGACTTGCCTACCTGAGTGCTGGGATTAAAGATGTGTGCCACAATACTCAGATAACAAAAATTATATTTATTTGTCTGAGGCCCATCACACAAGGTTCATACTCTAAGTTCCTAACATATGGTGCCAAGGCTGTTCACCTGTGTGACATGTTTTAGCCAATTGTGGGGTCCAGTCTCTCATGTGGTCTCTGGTCTAGGGTCAGGATCTAGAGAGGGGAGATTTAGGAGGTGTCTCTCCAATGTCTGCAGCAGTCTTTCAGATGTGCAGAGCAAAGCATTGCTCTTGGTCTCTGCTCATAAACTGTGTTAAGTGGACATCACAGAGTCCTCTGCATACACGATTGTGTGTCTGGTTCTCGTTAGTGAATGATGTCACTGGATTCTGGTTATCAGGAGCAGCCTTGGGTATAGCGGGGTAGCAGACTAAGCTGTTTCTGTATGTCTAAAAGGCATTGTTAACTATGTCCACCACATGGGACAACATAGAAGTAACCTCTCACAACTAAACTAAGATAAATGAATGAAAGAATTTGGAGGATGAAGTAGAAAATCAGTAAGATGGGGCGGGAGAGATGGCTCAGCGGTTAAGAGCACCATCTGCTCTTCCAGAGGACCCGGGTTCGATTCCCAGCACCCACATGGCAGCTAACAACTGTCTGTAGTTCCAGTTCCAGGCAAACACCAAGGCAAATAAATAAAGTTTAAAAAAACAAACCATATCTACCATCACCCATATTTTAAAAAAAAAAAAAAGAAAATCAGTAAGATGAAATAGAGAACCTGATTTAGAGCAAGGGAAAATATGTATAAAGAGACGTTTTATAAGATATCATTTAAGGGGCTGGAGAGATGGCTCAGCGGTTAAGAGCACCGTCTGCTCTTTCAGAGGACCCGGGTTCGATTCCCAGCACCCACATGGCAGCTAACAACTGTCTGTAGTTCCAGTTCCAGGCAAACACTAAGGCAAATAAATAAACAAATAAATAAATAAATAAATAAAGTTTTAAAAAAAAAGATATCATTTAAAATGAGATGATGGGGCTGGAGAGATGACTCAGACGTTAAGAGCACTGACTGTTCTTCCTGAGGTCCTGAGTTCGATTCCCAGCAACCACATGGTGGCTCACAACCATCTATGATGACATCTGGTGCCCTCTTCTGTACATTGTATACATAATAAATAAACAAATCTTTAAAATGAGATGATGAAAGACAAGAAACTTAGGAAGAGCGATCTGTACTGTACCCAGATATGAGAGCCTGAAGCCTAGCACATGACAGGAAGTGGTATGAAGTCAGAGTGAAGAAAAGCAGGGGAATCTGGGTCTTCGTTGTGGAAAAATGTTCTTGTACAATGTAAAAATTTATCATTCAAATTAGTTTAATAAAATACCGATTGGCCCATAGCCAGGTAAGTAGTACAGGTGGGGTGACAAGAGTAGGAAAATTCTGAGAAGAGAAGGGGCAGGTTAGGGGTTTGCCAGCTAGACACAGAAAGAGCAAGATGAGAACGCTGTGCTAAGAAAAGGTACCAAGCCACATGGCTAAACATAGATGAGAATTATGGGTTAATTTAAATGCAAGAGCTAGATAGTAATAAGCCTGAGCTACCAGCTGAGCATTTATAAGTAATATTAAGCTACTGAGTCAATTATTTGAGAAGTGGCTGCCAGGTATTTGGTAGTTGTTGGTGGGACAGAAACTTCTGCCGAGGAGAGAAACAATATACCTATGTGTTTTATTGTAAATACAAAGGTGTTAGAAATAGAAAAAGAAAAAAGAAAGAGCAGCAATGTTTGGGAAAGGAAGGAAAAGGAGAAAATCATCTTTCTAAAGGAGGAACCATGTCACAGCTGGGGAGGTGAAGGGCAGCCTCACATCTGGGGAGTCATGTGACTGGACCTTGAATGGAAGACCAACAGGAGAAATGATGATCATGTAGCGAATTGGAGATCATGCCAGAGACTGCATTATGGAGCCCAGGGATAGGGTGGGGGGGGTGAGGGTGAGATAGGGGGTCCCTTCAGGTCCAGGGAGGAGAAGCATTAGTAGAGAGAGTTCCCACATATAACATGATGGGGGTTCTGAAGAAAAGCCCTCAAATCCCAGAACAAAGGAGGTTTCTGACTTTTATAAGGTACTGGCAGGATTTCCATACAGTGTCTGCCTGACTTGGCTCATGCCATAGAGGCAGACACCAGGTGGGACCATGATTGCATTTTTCAGTTTCCAGAAAAACTAGACTTGCTTTTCCAGCCACAGATGGGGCCTGTCAGTTCTTTGTGTCAAGGACAGATTTGAAGGGAGTGTGGCCTGATTTTCCCAAGGCTGCCATCCATATCTGTACTCTTAGTGACCGGATCTAACAAGCAGAATGTCACAGAAGGCTTTAACTGAACAGCCTGTGACCTGATTAAATTTTTAAAGCTATACTGTTTTCAATAAGTGTGATTCTGAAACAACTCGATGACCACAAGCTGGACATCTCAGCCTCATAAAATATACATAAATTAACTCAAAATGGACAAAAACATACAGTTAAAAGTTAAAAATGTAAAACATAAGAAAATGAATAAATCTCTATAGTCTGTAATTAGGCAGTTAGGGTTTTGGTTTTTGGTGCAACATCAAAATACAAAAAACCCAAATCATTAAAAATAGGCTCCATGGGGCTAGAGAAATGGCTCTGATTAAGAGCACTGGCTGCTCTTCCAGAAGACCAGGTTCAGTTCCCAGCACCCACATGGCAGCTCACTACTGTCCATAACTCCAGTTCCAGGGGATGTGATACCTTCATACAGACATGAATGCAGGCAAAAGAAAAAAAAACATGAATAAAGTTTAAAAAATGGAAAAAAAAACTTTATAAAAAATTAAATTTCGGGGCTGGAGAGATGGCTCAGCGGTTAAGAGCGCCGTCTGCTCTTCCAGAGGACCCGGGTTCGATTCCCAGCACCCACATGGCAGCTAACAACTGTCTGTAGTTCCAGTTCCAGGCAAACACCAAGGCAAATAAATAAATAAAGTTTAAAAAAAAAACTATAAGATATTAAAAAAAATTCTATTTTTCAAATCATATCATAAAGAAAATTTTTTAAAAAATTCATAGAATGGAGAAAATAGGCACTGGAGAGATAGCTTAGTGGTTAAGAAGATTGTCTGCTCTTCCAGAGAACTCGGGTTCAATTCCCAGTAAACACATGGCAGCTTACAAGTGTCTGTAACTCCACTAAAAGAGATCCCACATACAGCCATACGTGCAGGTAAAACACCAATGTAAATAAAGTAAAAATAAATAAATAAATAAATTTAAATGGAGAAAATATTTGCAAACCATATATAAAGAGCTTATATACAGAATATGTAGAAAGCTCTTACAGCTCATATATAAGAAATCAAAAACTCAAGGCTACAGAGAAGGCTTGACAGTTAAGACTGCTCACTGCTCTGGCAAAGGGCTGATTTAGTTCCTAGAACACATTAGATGGCTGGGAACCAACAAGTCCTCCAGTTCCAGAGGACTTTCTGCCCCCTACCGGCCTCTAAGAATGTCTGCACACGAGTGGATAGAGACAGACTGACAGACAGACACACACACACACTTATCCAACATTAAATATGGGCAAAGGACTTCAGTAGACATTTCTCTGAAGAATACATACAAGAGTCTATAATTATACTGTGATTCTCAACATCATCATTAATGTTGTTGTTGCCAGTCCCAGTGAGACAGAAGGATAAAAAGTTCTAGAGCATTCTTAAATACACAATAAGATCAAGACCAGTGAAAGACAAACAAAGAAATCACATACTGTGTCTTTCATTCATAGGAACTGTCCAGAATAAAGAAAGCCCAGAGGATAACATGCAGATTACTAGTTACCAAGCACTAAGAGAAGGGGGCCGGCTCCACAGATGGCTAGGAGTTGAGAGTGTTTGCTGCTCTTGCAGTGGACCCAGTTTCCCTTCAACTCCAGCTCCAGGGGATCCAGCGCCCTCTTCTGGCCTCTGTAGGCACCTACACACATGTAGCATACACATACACACATACACATAATCTAAAATAATCTTTTAAAAGAGGAATGGATGAATAGGAAGAAGCTGTGTGTACGGAATATTTTTGTTGTATGTATGTGTGATAATGAAATCATCTTACAATCAGGTAGTGGTGAATGAAGGTCACCCAATCTTGTGAAAATATTCAAACTATATAGTTATATACTATATTAAGGGATGAATTTCCAGTAGGGAAACTGTAGCTCAGTGAAGCTGTTGTTTAAATTTCTCAAGCTGAGGATAGAGTGTTAGTTGGTAATTTGCTTGCCTAACAAGCCCTGGGTTCTCTCCTTAGCATCACATAAACCCAGCATAGTGACACTCCTAGAAACTCAGCACAGAGGAGGTAGAAACAAGAGAACTGGAAGCTCAAGGTTAACCTTCACCACACAGTAAGTTTGAGGCTAGCCTGGGATACATAAGACCTTGTCTAATAGAAAAACAAAACAAAACAACAAAAAACCTCTTAAGTGCATATAGAGAATTGACTTCAATGAAAGAGAAAGGAAGAGCGGTTATTAATAGCAGGTAATTATACAAAATTAGGTCAGAAATGATAGCGGAGGAGCATCAGGTGTGATGAGGGACATTGCATCCAGGAGTTGAAGGGTAAATGGACTTTTCAGCTTTAGAGTTCCTGAAACTATTGGTCAAGGCTTCTAGTGGCAGCAGATTCAGGGACTGGCTCCGGTTAGCCACTCACCATGGGTATGTAGCTACTGGAAAAACAGGTAATGATAATGGACAACACAGGCCAGCGTACTGCACTTTAAATGCCACTAAACTGCTTTGTGTAAGAAATTTACCAGGGTAAGTCACTACCCGTGAGATCAGAGCCAGAGAAACTGTTTGCATGGATTTGGGTTTGGTTTTGTTCTGCTGTGGTACTGGGGATCAAACTCATGACCTCAGACACACTAGACAAGTACCCTACTACTGAGCTGTATCCTCAACTCTCTTTTTATTTTTATTTTAAGATAAGGTCTTGAGTTGCCCAGGCTAGCCCTGAACTTGTGATTTCTGCTCTTGGTATCTGCCATAGCTGGGATGACAAGCCTGTACCACCAGGCCCAGTTTGATAGTTTTTTTGCTTGTGAACAAACATTGTTATTGTATATTAGGGTCTAAATCTCACCTTTCCTCGGGGTCCAAGGGGAATGGAAAATGTGATTTGAAAAAGGAAGATATACATGCTTTTCTGAACCCTTTGAAGGGATGCATATGTCGCTGCCAAGAGGTTAAGATACCTTCCCTAGCAGCCCTACTGACTGGTAGATCTGAGGATCCTTTTACGAAAGAGAGGCTTCATAGTGGCTTAGATCATGGAGTAAGACTGACAGCAGATTCTGCCGGATGCGACTTTGGGCACGTGACCCGAGTCAATCTCTTTGCATCTGTTTTTCTTCACCTGTCAAGTAATAACATCTCTGTGAGTATGGAAGGCCTTATTCTCCCCTCGGTGAGATGGCTTTTGGAGATGGGATGTTTGAAAGATGATTGCGGTTAAATAAGGTTGGGGTGGATTAGTGTGTACAGTTGGATAAGGTCCTTGTGAGCGGAGTTAGTGTGTAGGAAAAGACTAAGAAACTCCTCCCATCTGCGGACCCACAAAGAAGACAGTTATCTATTTGCAAAAAGGCTCACACCAGAAAGCAAGCACACTGCACCTGGACCTTGGTCTTCCAACCTCCAGAAGTGTGAGAAAACTCATTCGTGTTTGAACCATACAGCATGTCGGGTATTTGATTACAGCAGCCCACGCTGACTTAGACAATGAATGGCCTTCTTGGCGGAGTTGGCGGCATTAGATGAAATGATGCCTTTTAAGCACTTCAACCAGTGTCTAGCACACCACGCCAAGTGCTTTGCAACTGCTAAGCCTAGAAGGATGGCATTTGCCTGCCAAGTAGAGTGAACAATCATGGCGAGTAGAGAGGGGAAGCTGGTTTCTGCTGGTCAGCTCTGCAAACACACTGCTTTGTTTAGTTTTTTTCAAAGAAGGCCTCTTTGTCCCTCAAATGAAAGGCAGTTTTCTAGCCATATCCTGATTTTACAACTAGACCTGTCTGTATGTCTCTGTAGATGCAGAATCCTAACAACATTATCTGGAGTCACCAGCTGTGATTGGTGAACATGCAGTGACAGTCACCTCAGCTTCAAGGTCACCCATCTCCTCTTACAGGCTTCCCCTGGTCACTCAATTATTATTGTTGTTGTTATAAACTATTTATTCACTCAGTGTGTGTGTGTGTGTGTGTGTGTGTGTGTGTGTGTGTGTACACGGCATGTTTAGTCTGTTTCCTCAAGGGTGTGCACATGTACATGTGCATGTTTATGGTTCTGGAGACTGAAAAGAGAGCCTGTGCACGTAGGTCATATGTGGGACCACTGGGCTACACTCTCAACATTTTAGAGTTGGCTAAACACTCACAACATGGCATCTTATATTATGTGTTTGCCTAGCATATGTGGATTAGTGTTGGAATTCAATCCCAACATCAAATGAAAATAATTATAATAATAAAACCATGCACTTTGGCCTCAGATTGTGAATCTTGGTGGCGCTTCGAATTACTGTGACTGTGTGTGATTTGAGAAAACTATTTTAGCAAGCCTCAGTTTCCCTATCTGAGAAAACAGGAAAAATTGTATAAAATGTGTATCACAGAAGGCTGGGAGGCTGGCTCAGTAGTTATGCTTGCTTGGTGCTTTTGCAGGGTAGCTAAGTTCAGTTCCCAGTACCCACTTCAGATGGCTCACAACTATCTGTAACTCCAGGTTTAAGTGATCGACACCCGCTTCTGATCTCTCAGGGCACCCACACTCACATGGCATACATTTACACAGACAAACAATATATTAGTTTATTTTCTATTGCTGTGATGAACCATGATCAAAAGGAGCTTGGAGAGGAAAGGGTTAATTTGCTTACACAGCCTCCATCACTGAGGGAAGCCAAGCAAAAAATAAAGGCTGGAATCTAGAGGCAGAAACTGAAGCAGAGGCCATGGAGGAGTCTACCTACTGAGGGTGCCCCATAGCTTGCTCAGCAGGCTTTCTAATACACCCCAGGACTGCCTGCTCCAGGACAACACCGTGCACAGTGGCCTGAGCCTTCCCACGTGAATCATTAATTTAAAAAATCCCTCCATAGACTTATCTACAAGCCAGTCTGACAGAGGCATTTGTTCATTAGAAGGTCCCTCTTCCCAGATGACTCTAGCATGCATCAAATTGACAAAAACAGAAACAAACAAACAAAACCCAAGACCTGACCAGCACATATATAAAAAATAAAACCTGAAAACAATGTGCTTAGCACAGTTCCTGCACCTGTTCACACCAGGCAATGCTGGTGATTCTGTGCTCTCTCTCTCTGCTGGGACCATCAGGGGTGGGGGTGGGGGGGTAGGGGTGTGGGGGTACGGGGAGGTGGTTCCTTTCATTGCAGAACAAGATAACCTGCTTTATCTGTTAGCTTAAACTATGATAGCATGAGACCTGGAGTGAAGGTGAAGAAAAGCTATTAGAGAAACTGTGGCAGAGGCTCTGGGATGCAATATAGGTCTGCTAACAGCAAGAATGGGCGAGGGAGGGAACGCCGTGCTGGCATTCATACCGCTGGTAAAACAATTGTGATTCACCCAGAGTCCTCACTCTACAGCTCACACCCCTCCCTGTCTATGTGGGCAGAAACTCTTTAGCAATTTCCCAGCCCGAGTGTGTGTGTGTGTGTGTGTGTGTGTGTGTGTGTGTGTGTGTGTGTGTGGCTGCTGGGTGCCAAGAGAACAACAGCCTTGCTCTGGAGAAACCTCTGCCAGGCTCGAAGCTTGTGAAAGCTAAAGCAACAGGCAGTTGGTGCTTGTATTTGGGAAGGGAAAGAAAGGGGGGGGTAGAAAGGAGGTGCTGGCTGCAATGCTCACATTTATGTGGAATGAGATGTTGTCTTACAGTATCTGGCTGTCCGTCCATCCCAACATCTTTGTGCTGAATACCTATTCAACCTAAAAAATATGTCACTACGCACCCAGTAGACAGCACCGTTAGCTTTCCAAAGCTGCTTTAGAAAAGAGGAGCAAGCCCCTTATGCAGGGCCTCTTGTCTATTTTTAGACTCTTTTGGCTAGTAATACAGGTAGGGTTTTGCTCACAGAAGCCCACACAAATGACCAAGCCTGAAGTCACATGACCTTTCTTTGGGCAAGTGTCAGATGCCAACGTTTACCTTGGGGAAGCAGAGATGGGATGAGCAATTGATGCTCACTCGCTAGCTTGAAATTACAGAGGCAGGAATTCTGGGTACACTTGTGGGTTCGCCTCCAAAATGGCATGTGAATTTATTGTCTCCATAAAATGAGTCAGACAGCAGGAGAGTGTTAGTTTACTTAGGAAGATCTGTTCCCAGATCCCTTTTGAAAAGAGCTCATGCTCTTCACAAGCCAAATGGAAAACAAATAGAGGGGAGGTACATGTTTTTCCATTTGTTCTCTGCCCAAGAGTAGGTGGCAACTGGTTTTAAAACTTTCTTGCAATGATTAGATACATTTTGAGGGACTCCAGCCAGCCCGAGCATGGCAAACAGATCTGGCAGGCCTTGCCCATCTCCCCCATTCTCTCGGCCTTGCTAAAAACCGTTAGATCATATTCTTAAAGCTAGCCACCCAGGTCTATTCTATTATTTGGCCACTTCCTCCTCCTGAGGCTGACTACCAATGTCCAGCTATCAAAGTATAGAAATCCATCAATTAAAAACCCTGTTTGGCTCACCTAATTAACATGCCCAATTAAAATTAATAACATCCTAACATGGGGGTTTCCCTTCTTACCTTTATAAACAGCCATTTCCTAAGGGCCACAACTGTCTCCTCTCTATCCAGAGGCAGTCCTTTGTTCCTCCAGGACAAATATCCCCCCCCCCCCGTTCCCTCCCCTTCTCCTCATCCTCATCTCCTGTCTTTGTCTCTTATCCCCTGCCCTCTGTCCCTCTGGGGCAAATAAACCTTCTTTATGCTGAGAAGCTGGTCCTGGAGTGTACTGAGCCCATACCCATCTCTTACACATTTGAAAATACTTATTTTTTTTAAATAAAAAATAAAGTAAAAGTGGTTCTATTATTGTGTAACTTTTAGAGAGTTTAATAGGCAAGTCTTCACAAGACTTCACAAGACTCCATTGGAGTCTTCAAAGTCCCTGGAGGCCAGGTATAGTGTCGTAAGCCTGTTGAGTGCAGCAGCACACATTAGTTTAAAGCTAATCTGGGCTAAATGGTGGGTTTCGGGCCAGCCTGGGCTACAGAGTGATACCTTGCATCAAAAGAAACAAGCAAAGAGGAAGTGAGCAACAGCTGAGGAGGCCAAAAGCAATGATATGATGCTGGTGTTCTCATCCGGGTACCCAAACCTAGAATACCAACCTGTGCAGAGTGAAAGAGTCCAGTAGAATCCTGTTTTGAAATGAAACACTGCATCTTAGACCATCTGGGAGGGGGTGTTTTACTGGCTTGCTAAGCTTGAAGAGTGGGTGCAGAGACCTCCTCCCCTGCTTCTTCCTCCACCCACCACAAATCAACTCCTCTCAAGAAGTGAGTCAGGATGATGAAGTTGTGAAACCTTGTGATGTGAAGGGGACTAGGGTGACCAGACACTGGCAGCCCTACACCAGTGAACAGGAAGTTCACAGACACTGTGGTTGGCAGATTGTCCAGCCCGTGGCTCTGCCTTGGGGCATCTTTTAACCTTCCTTTTCCTTGAGAAGCTGAATGATGTCTTCTATGGGTTCTATGCTTAAAGCCTGTGTTTCATTCAGGGAATCTGTTTGTGCTTGCATGAATTAAACTTTGATAAAATAGATCAGGAGTAATCCTTTCTATAACATCTTCTTCATTCTTACCTCTGTTCAGGCTGTGAGCAGGCTGTTAGATCCATGTGTCATCTCAACCCCAACATGTAACCTGCATGTGGAGTAAAGGAATGATGATTGGACCTTTCATAAGAGAAAAGTCACCCTTCTCCCTGGCCTGGCATGTTCCCAGAGCAGGTCAGAACTCTGCAGTCCATTGGCTCTCAGCTGAATGTTATTTTCTTTGGTTTTTCTTTTTGTGTGAATTTGTGCTTTGCCTGCATGTATAACTGTGTAAGGGTGTCAGATCTTGGAATTGCAGACAGTTGTTAACTGTCATGTGGATGCTAGGACTTGAACTCAGGCCCTCTAGAGAACAGTCAGTGCTCTTAACCACTGAGCCATCTCTCCAGCCCTCAGACAGTTTTCTAAATACCAGAATAGATGTGGCAGTTCAAATGAGAATGACTTCCATAGGTTTGTACATTTGACTATTTGGTCCCCAGATGGAGAAGCTATTTGAGAAGGCTTCAAAGATGTGACCTTGTTGGATGTGTGTCACTGAGGGTGAGCGCTGAGGTGTTAAAAGACTCATGCAATTAATTCTCCGTGTATTCTCTCTCTCTGCCTCCTGGCTGTGGATCGAAATGTGAGCTGACTCCCAGCTATTCCTGCGGCTTGCCCTTGATCTGCTGTCAAGGACTCTAACCATCTGAAACTATAAGCCCAAATTAAACATTTGCTTTTCTATTGCTGTGATAAGACACCATGATCAAGGCAACTTATAAAATAACTAAGATAGATAATGGGAGACCAGAAGGAAGCTGAGCCTGAAATCTCAGCATGTGGCAGGTAGATGGAAGTGGTAGAGGCAAGGTTTGGCTACACAGCAAACTCAAAGCCAATCTGGGTTACATGAGACCTTGCTGAGAGGGGAAAGGGAGAGAGAGAGTGAGTGAAGAGAGAGAGAGATGAAAAATAATGTCCATAGAAAAACAATCCATTTGTAGTCCAGAGGGAAGCCAGAGATGCCTGAGTGTGTCAGAGCAGAAGGCGCAGGGTGAACATCAAATGGTCAACAATGCCAAAGGCAACTTTCTACATGAAGGAAAAGGGGAAATGCTGCAGGTGTGGTAACATGCACAGTCAGTAGGAAGTAGGTAAGATACCCAGTGGAATGAAAATAAGATTAATTCTGACTAGCCAGACGATGCTGAGATAGAGCCCACAGATTAGCGACCCAGAGAGAGAGAGATTTCCGCCTCTCAGTGGGTTTAGTATTTATTATCTCTCTGGTCTTAAGAGCATTTTGGCTCATCTTCATGAACTAAAAAAAGGAAAGGTGGGCTCAGATTGTCAAAACCATGAAAATTATTTCTCATTCTCTGAAAATTTTTGCTGTAGTCATTGATTAAACAAATGTTTAAAAAAATTAAAACTGCATTTTACTTTATGTGTATGAGTGTTTTACTTGTATGTAAACCAGTAGAGGGCGTTGGATCCCTCGGAACTGGAGTTACAAATAGTTGTGGGCCATCATGTGGGTTCTGGGACTTGAACCTGGGTCCTATGCAAGAGCGACAAGAGGTTTTAACTGCTGAACCTCTCTACATCTCCAAGACAAATGTTTACCATATGTGGACAAAATGCCAAGCACTTTGTTATGTCAAAAGGATACAATCATAAGCTAGGTGTCATCTTTGTCTTTAGATTTGAGTGACAAAACAGGAAAACCAGGTACTAAATAAAAACAAAAATCTAATAAGAGAACTAGGAAGTATTTCTGTGATGTAGCATCTGTACAGCATGCATAAAGCACAAGTTTAATCTATAGCACTACTACAAAAAAGTAAATAAATAAAGGAAAAGGGAAAATAGATGAGTCATGCCAGGTCAAGCAATTCAAGCTTTTTTTTAATGCAAATGGTGACACAATTATTGTAAGCAAAGGGATGAATTACACAATGGGATTTCAGTCATTTAGTGTAGAAAGACATGTAGACCTGTAAAGATTGTTCAGTATTGCACAAATTTTACTTGGTCTTATAATAAAAACCTGGAGTCAGATATTAGGGAAAAGCTGAAAGATCAGAGAGACAGAGAACAAACCACAGCCACTTCCTCACCTAGCTACCTCCTCAGGAATCCTCAGACTGAATGCCTCTCCTCAGCCAAAAGGGAACGGTCACCGCTGGAGGGCGGAGCTCCTGCCTCCTTTTCCTTTGCCCAGCTATCTCACTTCAAGGTTCAACTTTCCTAGTGCTGGGATTAAAGGTGTGTGCCACCACTGCCTGGGTCTATTTAGCCTTGAACTCACAGAGATCCAGAGGGTCTCTGCCTGCCAAGTGCTGGGATTAAAGGCATGGTCACCACTCTCTGACCTTCATGGCTAAATCGGTAGGTGGCTCTGTCCTCTGATTTCTCAGGCAAACTTTATCAGATATATACTATATCACCACAGCTCAATGTTTAAGAGACAGCATGTGTTGCTCTTGCAGAGGATCCAGGGTCAGTTCCCAGCAGCCACATTGGGTGGCTCCTAAACTCTGATAACTGTAACTCCACGGATCTAGTGCCCCCTTCTGGCCTCTGTCTGTACTTGCACTGACAGACACAAACAAATACACATAATTTAAAATCAAATAAAATGACTGAAGGAAGGGAGGGAGAGAGAAAAGGAAGGAAAGGAGGAAGGAAGGAAAATAGGAAGGAAGAAAGATAAGTGGATGGATGGATAGATAGATAAATAGATAGATAAATAGATAATTATTAGCAGAGCCAGATTTTTGCCTAACCCAAAATGCCTTTACTTTGGATTTGGCTCTTAGATTTATTTTCCCTTTCACATAGCTGGATTCCATGTCAGATCCTGAAAGTCATAAAATACCCAAGATGCTTACAGCAAAAAAGTCTTCCCTAGATTGCAGTAAGGTAATCTTACAGGGCCTCTTCATTCCAAATTCCCTGGCTCTGTGGGTCTAGAAAGAAGCACATGGTTCTCTTCTTTCCTTCTTCTCCTGCCAGCCCTGTAGACACTAAAGCACAGCAGCCATGTAAGTCGCTCAGTGTAATGTAATGGCCTGAAGGTGCATCCTTTGCCCTTCCTTCTTTTGAGGAGCTTGACTTCACCAGAAGCAGCTTTTCATAGTAGTTAGAGTCGATCACATCTTGCAGACCATAGCTCATGACTGAGACACAGTAATGACATCCCATTCCGGCTCTTCTGGGCCACTCCTTATGTTTCAGATTTTTTTTTCTTTTTTAAATTTAATTTTATGTGCACATTTGTCTGGATCTCCTGGAACTGGAGTCACAAACAAATAGTTGTGAGTTGCCATGTTGGTGCTAGGAATTGAATCTGGGTCCTCTAGAAGAGCAGCCAGTGCTCTTAACTGCTGAGCCAGCTCTCCAGCCCCTTGTTTTTGTTTGTTTAAAACAGACTTTTAAAAATTCCATTCTAGATGTATGGGTGTTTTGCCTGCATGTATGGCTATGCACCACATGTGTGCCTAGTGTCCATGGAGGAATTGATGCTGTGGATGCTGGTGAGCTACCACAAGTGTGCAGAGGATTGAACCCAGGTACTCCTCAGAACAATGTTTCCAGGTAAGTGCATCAGAGACCACTACACAGACTCTCTTAAAGCTGAGAAGAAAGTCTTTATTGCTTCTGGTGGCTGCACAGGGATTTGCTCAAATCATGCAGCTCCAAGCCTTACAACCCTCTGTCTTTTATGCACTAAAACCACATCCTGGTTGTCACACTTAAGTTATCGAGAAGAGGAACTACAGAGGCCAGGGTCAGTATTTAGGAACTTTCCTAGAACTATAGACTAGATCACTGTAGGTCTTTCTTCCCATTCATTTCAGCAGGTGTTCGGCCTACGTGCTAGGGTTAAGGTCAGAATGGTGCTATTACGCCCAGAGTCCAGACCTCCCAAAAGACCACTAAGAGACCTGTCCCATGCAGCAGTGAAGAGTCTCTTTATTGACAAGCTAGCTTGGGTCACTCCACACAGTGGTAGAGTAGGAGCGACCCTGAGCAGCACAAAGCAAGGGTTTTTATGGGGTGGGGGACTCTAAGGGGCTTCAGAGCTTCAGGGTCACAGTCCTGGGATTGGTCTAAACTCTGGCTAGGGGAACCTGTTATGTATTCATTGGCTGCTTCAGATTCTAGGGATATTTCAACATTTAGCAGTGGTCAGTTTTTCTATATCAGCAGGTTAGCAGGCATACCAGATACTATCTGTCCCTTCCCAGGAAGGGAATGTTTGGTATGTCAGGTATTTCTCCTTAAGTGCTGGCTCCTCCCTGGATGGTGTCTGCTCTTGGACCCTTCCTGGAACCACCAGGTGCTGCCAGTAAGAGCCTGCTGTCTGGCTGGCTTTCATTAAGCCCGTCATGGCAATTGTGTGGTCAAGCTGCTCTGGGCCCCACAGGTGCCCCTAACATGAGATCAGTACTAAGGTCTGGGAGACGGTTACAACAGCAAATGCCCTTAACCATTGAGCATTCTCTAGCCCCATGGTTTAGAATTTAATCACCACCTTGTTCTAACTGAATAGTCATATACTCCAGGAAGATACCCGATGTAGATAACTCATGGAGATCATAACCCAGTAGATGAGTTCAACTCAGAGAAAGAGAGCTTGTGTGTGCCCTGGTCCTGCATAGTGTCTGATTTAATGTGCTTCTAACCCTGGGGAACTTGAAGCCGGTTCCATGCTGATTTTTGGCAAAGGCAGTCTCATTTGCAGCCAGGCAGCTAATAACTAGAACAGCTCGGTTGCCCAAGGCCAAATCAACTTGCCCTCTGACTTCGTTTTCAATTCCTCAAAGCTTAGCTCACCATACTCCGGTGACCCTTCCCTTCCTCATGACAATCCCAGTATCCAAAGAACAAATGTGGCATCGGTTTTTCCAGCAGAAACAAAATACAAAAGAAATATTAGCCTTATCTAGTGAGAAGTCTCTGATGACCTCCTGAAGGGTGAAGGTTAATGTATTTGGGACCTTTTTAGTAGACAAGAGTCACCCATACAATTGCTAAACTTGGGGTCAAATAAAGGAATCCATAGGTGTGGTGGACCAGGTAGATGGGAGTGAGGGTATGTAGGGGGTGTGGAGATGTGATGCACCATAAGAAAAGAGGAACAGCGGGCCCCTGCACACGGTGCCAGAAGGCTTCAGTGAAGTCCAGCCTCACACCTTTCAAGGCCAGAAAGCTGGTTTAACCGGAAAGCTCTGAGGTTTTCCGTGTTCACCACCATTCTATTTCTAAATTAAATAGAGACCCAAACAAAGTATGTTGGTGATGTGGGATGTCTTTCTGTATGCTGTAAATATTATTCATTAATAAAGAGACTGTTTGGGCTTACGGCACACATCTGGAATTACATTACAGGTGTGTGACATGTGCCACTATGGCAAATTTAAAATATTTTTCTTTAATATTGAAAATTCCATGCACATATACAATGATATATGATTATATCTGCCCCGTTTCCTCCTTAATAAGCTTTTCCTTCTAAATGTGTGGGTTCTTTTCATATCCCATTTAGTTCAGTTGCAGCTGCCCATATATCCATCTAGACTCTGTTTCCTGTAGTCCATAATGGCCCTGAACTCCTTATATAGAGGATGAACTTTAACGTCTCATCCCTCTGTCTCTACCTCCCACGTACTGGTATGACAGGCAAACAACATCATATCCACTTTACTTTACTCAGTTCTTATTGTTAATAGGCAGTCAGCATTAAAATACCATATTTTAAGAAGGTTTGATGAAGGCTGGAGAGCTGGCTCAGGCATTTAGAGCACTGACTGCTCTTCCAGAGGTCCTGAGTTCAATTCCCAACACCCACATGGTGACTCACAACCATTTGTAATGAAATCTGGTGTCCTCTTCTGCTGTGCAGATATACATGGATGCAGAATGTTGTATACATAATAAATAAATCTTTAAAAAAAAGAAGGTTTGATGAAATATAAACACACATCTTGGTAGTGTCTTTATAATCAGGTCCTTTGAGAATATTTGATGAAATCTATTGCACATGCTTGGTGATCACACTACCCCTTAACTACACCCCCAGTCCTGGAAAAGGGCTTTATAAATAATTTTCCCTTCCTATTTTATCAGAAATATATAGGGCAAAAGCACAGGTAAAAATGCAAGCATATTAAATTTGCTACCATTGTTATGACAAAGTGCTAGAGGCTGCCTGGCTTAAATGGCAACCATTTGCTTTCTCATTGGCCTGGGATAGAGCTGGCATTGGGACTGGTTTCTTTTAAGGTTGTAACTGGAAGTTTTTCTGTCCCATCTAGGCCCACAGTCAGACAAATCTCTCTTACCCACGATCCCACAGCTGCTTATAAAATAATTACTCAGAAGCTATATTAATTTTAAATTGTTTGGCCTATGGCTCATTACCAACTAGCTCTTACAATTTAACTCAAGCGGTTTTTATTAATCTATGTCTTTCCATGGGTATTACCTGTTCCATTACATCTTGCTCCCTAGGCAGCTGCAGCATCTTCCTGACTCCTGGATTTCCCACTGGCTATAAGCTATGTTACCATAGGTCAGAACAGTTTCATTATTAACCAGTGGAAGCAACACATATTCACAGAGTACAGAAAAACATCCCATATCATAAGGTCTCTCTGTGTTAGCTAACTATCTCTGTATTGTGATGAAATACTTAACAAAGCAACTTAAGAAAAAAATTTCCAGGCTGGAGAGATGGTTCAGTGATTAAGAGCACTGACTGTTCCTCTGGAGGACCTGAGTTCAATTCCCAGCATCCACATGGCAGCTCACAACTATCTGTAATTCCAAGATCTAACACCCTTACACAGTTAAACATGCAGGCAAAACACCAATTCACATAAAATAAAAATAAATATTAAACAAAAAAGGAAAAAAATTTCCTTTCCCAGTTCCAAAGTACTGTTCATCATGCTCATTCTATATAAAATCCTAGATCCTAGGGCTGCAGTTGTGACTCATTGGTAGAGCATGTGTCCAGCAGGAACAAGGTCCTGAGTCCAATTCTTAGAAACCCATTCCAAGTAATAAATTTTAGATCCCAAAGTCCTCAAGTTCCTCACCTCCCACCTTTATAGCTGGAGGTGGCAAGGCTAGCCTTGGAACTCCCTGTGTACCAGAGGTTGGCCCTGACTCCCTTGATCTTCTTGTACACACCTCCCAGGTGCTGAGATTACAGGCACATGTCACCGTATCCAGATAACTGTTCTTGGTTTCAAGAAAGCATTTGTTTTGTGATCTCGTCTCAAAAACATTAGGAAAAAAACTCATGATTTCAAGTCCCATCGCTGTACACGTTTTTTATAGTTGGTGTCTTAATGTGTCTTGAGTAGGAAACAGACTTAGAGCAGGAAATAGACCAGATCAATAACCTCCCTGACTGTTGACATCAGGCGCCTGTAAGCAGAGCTTATAACCAGCACAGTCCAGCTTCGAACACTGACCATCTTTTGAATTGAGAATGTGCTATAGTCACCTGTAGCTGCCATTTTCTCCACTAACTTTAATTTTCCAGAACTTTCTCAAAGCTCTGTCATATTTTGGATTCTTATTAGAGTACGGTCTCTAGCCAATGGTTCTCTTGCCTTCACCTCAGCTAATGACTCTCACCAGTATTCAGGCAAGACATGGTCAAAATTTTAGCTAGGACAGACCCTTCCGTCTGCATTTGAGTGGATGGAGGCAGCTGACACACGGGGGCAGACCTTCTTCACTCTCCCCAGCTTGCCTTTCTCCAAAATGTTACCATCTAGCAAGATGGCTGAAGTCCTGTCTCTACTTTTCTCTGCCCTATAATCAATGGCTGTAGGCAGAGTTTTCTGTCCCACCAGCTGGCTCACAAATATCCACACAGAATCTTATTACTAATTATAAATGTTCAGCAGATAACTTAAGCTTGTCTCCAGCCAGCTCTTACAACTTAAATTAATCCATTTTTATTCATCTATGTACTGGCCTGAGGCTCACTTACCTCATCAATGAATTTCCTATGTTGCTTGACTCCTCGAGACTCTGTTGTATAAGGTTTCTGGCCAGCCTTTGCAGCCTAGCCTCCAGGTTTGGACCCACTCTCAGCCCCACTGACTCAAATAATCACACACAGGCTTATATTATTTTTATGCTGATTGACCTAGGGCCCAGTCATATAGCTTGCTAACTCTTTACTCTTAAGCTAACCCATGATTCTTATCCTGTTCAGCCATGCAGCTCGGTACCTTTTCTTAGAGCTGCATGGCTTAGGTACATTTCATCTGCTTTCCTCTGTGTCTGCTGCCTTCTCCTGTGGCATCTATGTCTGCTCTGAGATGTTCCAGAGTTTTCTTAGCCTGGTAGCCCCACCCACACTTCCCATCTGCCTTTGGCCAATTAGCTTTTTATTAACCCCATAGGCGGGACAAATAATTACAACATTAGCAGCATAATCTCCCTATAACATCTCTTCTTAGCATTCTCTCAGTCTGGCTCTCCCGCCTAACCTCTTCTGCCTAGCTATTGGCCAGTTGGCTCTTTACTAAACCAATGAGAGCAACACATATTCACAGTGTCTAAAAGGATTATTCCACAACATTCAAATGGCTTGAATGTTAAGGAATTACCCAGTAAGCTGCCAGCTGGAATCACATGGTGTCTGCTGTGCAATACCTCCAGTCTATTTGGAGACATGAGAAACACATGTCACTGTATCAAGTGAGCAAATGAGGGGCCTAAGAGCAGTGGGTTTTGTCTGTGACCCAAATCAAAGTACAGAGCTATTAGGTGAGTTAACACCTGTCTTCCTGCTGTGGTGGCACACACCCTCTAGTCCTGGGAGGTTGAAGCAAGAGGACCAGCACAGACTCCACAGCAAACAACGGCTATTAATTTTAATATTAATTAATTTATTGTGTCTATGTGGTGGGCATTAGTGCCACCATCCACATGTTGGGGCAAGAGAACAACTTGCTGGAGTTGGGTCTTTCCTTCCACAGTCCAGGTCTCTGCACCAAACTTAGGTCATCATCCTAGGCAGCAAGCTCCTTTTCGCAGAGAGCCCTCTCAGCAGCCAACAAGTTCATCTGTTAATGGATGGGCTGTTAGCCATTTGAACCTCCTTCTGGAGATGCTAGGACAGCTGGCACAGGCTGCCAGCTTTAAGGAAGATCTTGCAGGAGGTCGTTCCCACAGTCATGTTCCTCCAGAGGGGGAGCCAAAAAGAGAGCAACTGTTTCCCCGGGGAGAAGACATGATACACCTAACTGCCTTGCCGTCGCCACCAAAGGAGGTCCCAGCCATTCCGCCCATGGGACATACTTTCTTAGAAACGTCTTATCAGTAAGTTTTCCTTTTCAATTTTTTTCCTTTCTTTCCCTTCCTTCTTTTTCTTTTCCTTTCCTTTTTGTTGTTGTTACAGGGTTTCTTGCTCTTTAGACCAGGCTGACCTCAAAGTCACAAAGTTTCACCTGCTTCTGCCTCCCTAGTGCTGGGATTAAAGGTGTGTGCCACCACCCACCTGGATGTAACCTTTTTTTCCCCTCCAAACAGTGCTGGGGATGGATTTCAACATCACAGCCGACCTCCCTTCCTGCTTTCCCTAAGGTCTAACTGGAATGGAGCACATGCGGGGTATCCTTCTGTGCTGGCCAGTATCATGCCATCTTGACACAATCTAGAGTCATCCGAAAGGAGGAAGCCTTGATTGGGAAAATGTCTCCAGAAGATCCAGCTGTAGGGGATTCTCTTAATTAGTGATTGGTAGGGGAGGGCCCCCCTAGGAGGGTGGTCCTGGGTTCTGGAAGAAGGCAGGCTGAGCAAGCCATGGGAATCAAGCCAGTTAGCAGCACCCCTCCATGGTCCCTGCATCAGCTCCTGCTTCTGGGTTCCTGCCCAGACTTTCTTAATGATGGACTATGGGTGTGGATATGTAAGCTAAATAAACCCTTTCTTCCCTAACTTGTTTTTGCTTATGGTGCTTCAGCACAGCAATAGGAACCCTAAGACCCTCTCTGACTGTGAGGGTACCTGCAGGCTCTGAGATCAATCTTAGAGAAAATATAAATTCTTCATTTCTGAAGGGCTTTAGGGAAAAAAATTATCACTAGTGTATTTACCACAGGGTTGTAATAGAAGTCAAGGGAGGTGTGACCACATGCAAATCTGACTCTAGGAGGTTTACCAGGGAGAAAGCTGCCACAGGGAAGGGAATGTGCAGGGCGTCTATTCTAGGCCTGGTATATGTAGTGGTGTCCAGGACTGACCACCGCCAGCCAGTGTGCTGTGAAGAATACCACCTTTGGGTGTTCCCATATGTCCTGGTGTTTAGGATTGACCTCTGCTAGCCAGTGTGCTGGACAGGATGCCACCCTTGGGACAGGATGCCACCCTTGGGGAGTGCTCCCAGCCAGCTACACCTGCATGGAGTTGCTCTGACCGTCTCCCTCCTCAGTCCTGGTCCCTGTCACCAGGACTATACTGAGAACCTACAACACATTCCCATCTCTCCAACCTCACTTGATATAAACAACCTCTGTGGCCTGTCTTCCTGAGTGATCTCGGCTGTGTCACATTGACAATTAAAGCTGATTGTCACAGGGGACAATGTAAATCAGCCAGCCTTTCATGGTACCTTCCCACACCACTTCGGCTAACAAAATCATGTCTAATCACTTAGGGATGGAATTCATCTCACCCATTATCGAGAGACTATTGACAATTGCTCTTAAAAGCTGTATATAGGAAGGGTTCTCGTGAGCCAGCCAAGTTTCTACTTCTCTCTTGAAATTATATTTCTTATGAAAATTTCCCATGCCCTTGGTGGCAGCTAATGTTTCACATGACTTGGTGGAGCCTTATCTGTCACTTGGTTTTTTGAAGGGGCATTTGGAGTGTCCTACATAGATTTCTGTTGCTGTGATAGACACCATGACTAAAAGTAGCTTGCGGAGGAAAAGATTTCTTTGGCTTGCAGGTCACAGCCCGTCTTCAGGGGTAGCCAGGGCAATAACTCAAGGCAGGAACTGAGGCAGAGACCACGGAGGAATGATGCTTTCTGGCTTGTTCGGCGTATCTTCTTTAATTTATTTTTCTTTTCTGGATTTATATTTATGAGTGTTTTGCCTACATGTATGTGTACCGTGTGTCTGCCTGCACCTCTGGAGGTCAGATCCCTTGGAACTGGAGTTACAGATGGTTGTGAGCTTCCATGTGCATGCTGGGAAACAAACACAAGTCCCCTGTAGCAAGAGCAAAGCACTTAACCACAGAGCTGTCTCTCCGGCCCTCAGACTGCTTTCCTACCTGGGTTAGCTACCCAGGGGTGGCCTTCCCACATCAATCCTTAATCAGGACAACGCCCCTACAGACTTGCCTACAAGCAATCTGATGGTGGTGTTTTTTTCAGCTGAGGTTCCTCTTCTGAGATAACACTAGCTTGTGTCAAGCTGACAAAGATCTAACCAGGAAAGACAGAGTCTCATACCCAGCACAGGCTGGCCTTGGAGTTTTCAAGCTTCCTGTGTACTTGGAATAGAGGCTCACATGACACACCCCATGCTCTCAGCATTCTTGTTGAGTCAAGCTCTTAATTTCTCCTCGATTTAATCGATGTGTACTGTGACTTCTTCAGACATAAAAAAGGAGAAGAGCTGCCTGGAACCCCTCACAGTGGCCTGTGAGCTGGCTCTACATCCTTTCTGAAGTGCCTGCCTGCTTCGTGCAGCTCTAGAAGTTCTGTTTGGCTCCGTAGGAGCTGTTCTTACTTGGGAACATCCTGTGTGTTCTATGGTCTTTTCAAGGCCATCAAGTCACATCGTCACCCTCCCATGGCCACCAAATTCTCAGAGTGGGCTATCCAGTCCAGAATGTTGCAAATCTGGTACACCAGGGCACTGATTAGCAGCTTCCAACAACTCAGTCACCTCCCTTCAGGGCACAGAGTAGCAACTTTAGCAACCAAGAAACGGCTTTCATCCACTCTCCTTGCCTAGGCTGACAGCCAGGGTTTGGGGCTGTGCCAGGGAAGGCCCTGGGGACAAGGCACATTATCCTGGGACCAGAAGTCTGACTCTGCACTTTAGGACATCTTTCAAGACCTATTCTCCCCACTCCCTCCAACCTCTGATTTTGAGTAAAAAATAGAAGTCATTTGGGGCTGGAAAGTTGGTTCAGTGGTTAAGAGCACTGGCTGTCCTTACGGAGGACCTGAGTTCGATTCCCAGCATCCACATGGCAGCTAACAACTGTCTGTAATTCCAAGATCTGACACTTTTTTAAAAAAAAAAAAAAAAAAAAAAAAAACCAACTTTATTTATTTATTTTTTTATTTGCCTTGGTGTTTGCCTGGAACTGGAACTACAGTTGTGAGTTGCCATGTGGGTGCTGGGAATCGGACCCGAGTCCTCTGGAAGAGCAGAGGGTGCTCTTAACCGCTGAGCCATCTCTCCAGCCCCAATCTGACACTCTTACACAGTTATACATGCAGGAAAAACACCAATTCACATTAAATAAATAAATATTTAAAAAAATAAGTCATAGTAAATATGTCTGTGTGTTGGTTTGTAGTTTACAAGTGACATATTTTTTTTTATCTCCAGGGCTCTACTGTCTTATGTGGTATTCACCACTCTCTTGTGTTATTCCTAGGATTTTCATTTAACAGACAACAAATACAGATGTTCAGAAATGAATAACTCCCTCCCCAGCTTGTTTTTTTTTTTTTTTTTAACTTTATTTATTTATTTGCCTTGGTGTTTTGCCTGGAACTGGAACTACAGACAGTTGTGAGCTGCCATGTGGGTGCTGGGAATCAAACTCGGGTCCTCTGGAAGAGCAGACGGCGCTCTTAACCGCTGAGCTATCTCTCCAGCCCCCCCCCCAGCTTGTTTTTTTTTTTTTTTTTTTAAAGATTTATTTATTTATTATGCATACAGTTTTTACAGAAGAGGGCGCCAGACCTCATCATAGATGGTTGTGAGCCACCATGTGGTTTTGCTGGGAATTGAACTTAGGTCCTCTGGAAGAACAGTCAGTGCTCTTAACCTCTGAGCCATCTCTCCAGCCCCCCCAGCTTGTTTTGTATCTGTGGTCTAGCATGTAGAAGGCCACCGGTGAGGTAAGGAGTTCTAAGACCAACTAGAGAAAGGTTGCGGGGAGGGGGGGGGATGTCCAGTGGTCACTAGAATAACCAGAATGTGGGTTGTTTTTACAAAGTCTCTTCCCACATCTGTTTGCACGGACTTTATTTAACAAATATCTATATAGTGTATAGTGTCCATTAGGTACCTATTTCGCCCTAAGTATTGCAAATGCTAGCCCAGCCAACACGGCTCAATCAAACGTAAGATCTGAGCGATGTTTATTTATTTTGTTGTATATAGGTGTTTTGATACAAATATGTCTGTGTATCATGTGCATGTCTGGTGCCTGAGGAAGCCAGAAGAGCTGAAGTTACACACAGTTGTGAGCCACCATGTGGATGCTGGGAATTGAACTCAGGACCTCTGGAAGAACACCCAGTGCTCTTAACCTGAGCCATCTCTCCAGCCCCTGCGTTCTTTCTTTCTTTTTCTTTTTTTTTTTTTTTCTTTTTTTTATTTTATTTATTTATTTATTTATTTATTTTTCTTTCTTTTTCTTTTCTTTTGAAACAGGGTCTCACAATGCAGTCCTGAGTGGCTATGAATCTGTGCCTATCTTCCTGCTTCTGCCGCCCAAAAACTGGATTACAGGAGTGTGCCACTGTGCCTGGATCTGGATGGTGACATCAACATTTGTCACAGCAAACTGTCCAGCCAGAGAGGCCTGGGCTACTCAATTGAGTGATGTCTCAGTCTTGTTTCCTGGTATCAGAGGAGTCAGTCCTGTGAATAAGTGTCAGGTCTTTGTGTGGCTCTAGGAACTGACTTGACAAGGGGCAGTGAGGGAATGAGGAAAAGACAGCCAGGCAGATGAAAAAGCTGGGATTGGATCCAATGGACTTCATGATAGAGAAACCACAGTCTAGGAGTTTAGAGTGTTTATATATACAACTGATTATTACATACACACGAACAAGAAGGGGGTTATTACATACACGTGAACAAGGAGGGAGTTATTACATACACATGAACAAGGAGGGGGTTATCACACACGTGAGCAAGGAGGGGGTTATTACATACACATGAACAAGGAGGGAGTTATTACATACACATGAACAAGGAAGCAGGTTTAATCAGTCTTGGTGGGAGCGAGGAGCATTCTTCACATTGTAGATGTAGAGGGGCACTATGTGGACATTTCTGCACACACTGTCAGCATTCATACACGGACCAGAAGGCGGCTTTGCCATTGCTCCCTGAGCCTCACCCACCAGGAGGTATGTGGGGAGCAGCCTGCACTTTCTAAAGCTAGAGTCCTTGACATCACTGCTCATGTCAATACACGTTTTCCCCCAGGACTTCACTCTCTCAGGGATTCCTCTGCTCCCCACAGTGGAAATTCTCGCCTAGTAGTTTAAAACGTGACATGAGTCTTTTTGCAAATTCTTCAGGTCTATTTGTCATAGAATTTTTTTTTGACATTTAAACTCTTTCAAAAATAAAATTTTATTTATTATTTATGTGTATAATACCTACGTTTGTGAGATCTGTGTTTATGTGATATCTTTGTGTATGTGTCTGATAACTACTGTGATCTCTCCTGTCTCTGTGTTCGCATGTGCACATTCATACACGTGTGGCACATTTAAGCAGAGGTCAGCTTTCAGGCGTTGGGTGTGTCTCTCACTCACTTGTGAACTTGGACTGAACTGGATTGCCAGGTTTGCACAGCCTGCACTCTTACCCAACAAACCATCTTGCCAACATTTTTTTTCTAAAGATAGGTTGTGTTACCCTGGAACTCAGTATGTACCCAAGTCTGTCCCCCAATTTGTGACAATCTCCTAGCTCCGCCTCCTGAACACTGAGATCATAGGCATGAGCCATAACACCTGTATAAACTTTCTTGTTTTAAGACAAAATTATAGCCTGTCTTCAGCCAGAGGTGACACGTGTGTGTGTCTTAAGAAGCCCTTCCCTGTACCCGATCTCATCTTGTGTTCATTAGTGTCTAGGGCACATCTGACCACGAGAATAGACAGAGTAACATAGAGGTTAGCAGAGTGAGCTCTGAAAACATGTCTCCTGGCTTTGGATTCTGGCTGTGCTCTTTCTGCTTGCCCTGACTGTGCCTCAGTTTCTCTACTGCAAAGTAAAGACAGAAAGAGAGCAGGCACTGCATCTCATCAGTATCTGTGGTCCTGGCAGTGCCAGGCTCAAAGCAGCAAAACCTAGACATGTGGAGGGGGTCTCGATCTGAATTTGGGGAGCATCCTTTCATTTGCAAACTTGATGAGACCCGAGGAGGCTTGTATAGCCCAATGTGAAGTTCTTATTTTCCAGGGAACAAGAAGGAAACTTTACTGGAGTCTTTGCAGCGGAAACCCAGGGCACCTGTCTTTGCTCTCTCTCTCTCTCTCTCTCTCTATGTGCCCCCTATACCCTCCTCCCCTTCTCAAAACAAAGACGAATAGATATTACCTTGAGAGGTAAAAAAGGATTGATGAGTTATAATTTTATAAATAACACCCTAGCCCTGGAATGATCAGTCTTGACCATTACCTCTATTTCCCTCTACCCCTGGTCTTGGAGGGCAGAGACTGGAGTGTGGGCCACTCCATGGAGTCTGGGGTGGGCAGACACCTTGGGACCTCTGCTCACTTGCTCAGTGTGGTCCAGGCAAAACACACTCCAGAGATCTTGTCCCTGAGATGTCTCAGAGCCACTCTCTTCCTCCTTTAGTGGACAGTGGGAGTCAGGCTGGAGCTGGAACGGGGTGCTCAGGGCTTTCTGGTGGTGATGAAGGAAGTGAGCCAGAACACACATTTTCTTGTTTTTGCATACATTAACAGACCTTTTTATTAAGTTTTTCTACAAGAAATAACACCAAATTGTTTAGCAGAAATATGCTCAACTGAGAGGTCAAATGGATCCATGAAAAATGAAAATCAATCAAATACATAAATTAATCTAAAGGCACTAAAGCCTATCAGCCAGTGGTAATAGGGTTAGGAAGAATGAGCTACAGCAAGTTAGCTAATGTGAATGTTAGCGGTTACACAGCAAGAAGCAAGACTATGGGACAATGGTCACCATGCCTAAGATATCTGGCCAGAAAAAGATGGCTAAAGGGCAAATGGAAAGGAACAGGTGTAGAGAATTCAAGCTATAGACCTAAAACAGATGGCAATGAATGCGGCTTCTTCCTCCTAAAAGTTAGATACTGCATTGAGCTATCTACCCCTGCCTAACAGGGTGCCCAACTGCTAGAACTATATTTAAGGATACTCAGGGCTCTTGCTGTAGTACAGCACAAACCTCTGAAAATGTATCACATATGGCCTGATGCAATACAGTTATGCTGAATGAAGAAAACCTCCAAAGCGTTCACAAGCAATGGAGTATGAGCTTTGTCAATCACATCCTAAGGACCTTGAGGGGCACTCTCAACAGTCTATAGTCTTTCAGCAGCTGAGCTCTAACTAAAGCTGCAATGCTCACAAAATAAACAAGAAATACAAGATGAAACAATGCAAAGAGGACATTTTAGCAGTAACAGTCTGTCTCTTTCCAGTTTAGACTAAATTCTAAAGTATCTAATGTGGGCTGTAAAAAGCTACACTGAAGCAAGCTGGGTCCCCTGCTGAACTCACCAAATACCAAGAAAAAACAAGGGATGGAGTTGGTTTTATTTTCAAAATGTTTCAGAAGTTACAAAGGAACATGGCTGAACAGGTAGGAGACAGACTCCCCGTTGTGTGTTCTCCTGATGGCTTCCGCAAGGATCAGGGAGATGTCAATCACCTGGATCTTGGAGCAGTGTTTCATCTTCTCCTCCTGGGGTATGGTATTGGTGACCACTACTGCTTCAAAGCATGCATTGTTGATCCGAGAAAGGGCTGGGCCAGAAAAGATTCCATGAGTCAAGATGGCATAAACTCTGGTCGCTCCAGCTGAGAGAAGTTTGTCAGCTGCATGACAGATGGTACCACAAGTGTCGGCCATGTCATCCACAAGTATAGCCACCCGATCCTTCACGTCCCCTACGAGCACCATGCGATCCACTTCGTTGGCCTTCTTCCGTTCCTTGTGAATCAAGGCAAAATCCACATTCAATCGGTCTGCAATGGAGGTAACTCTCTTGGCTCCACCGGCGTCAGGTGAGACAATAGTACAATTTCTCCACTCAGATATCTTCTCCCTTATCCATTTTAAGACAGCTGGCTCTGCATATAAATTGTCCACTGGGATATCAAAAAAGCCCTGAATTTGAGACGCATGTAGATCCATGGTGATAATATGATCAGCTCCTGCTACAGATAGCATATTTGCAACCAGCTTAGCTGAGATGGGGGCCCGGCTCTTATCCTTCTTATCCTGGCGGGCATAAGGGAAGCATGGGATGACCGCAGTCACCCTGCTGGCTGAAGCAATCTTGCAAGCATTGATCATGATCAGAAGCTCCATCAGATTGTCATTTATCTCACCACAGCCACTCTGAACAATGTAGACATCCTCTCCACGTACACTCTCTCCAATTTCCACACAGGTCTCCTGGTTGCTGAATTTCTTAGTCACCACCTTGCCAAGCTCCAGGCCCAGGCGGTCAGCAATTTTCTGGGATAAGTCCTGGTGGGAGCTTCCGCTGAAGATTTTGATATTCGGCATCTTGGGTGGGCAACCAAACAGACACACACACTCTTGGCTCAGTGGTCACTGCCACTGCGGAGACTGGACCTGAACTCAGCTGGTAGCCTGATTACTAACTAACAGGATCGCTGGCTATTCTGCAATCTTCCACATATTTTCTTGAATTCTCTCTAAATTCTTTGGTGGGGCCTGGAGAGGTGGTTAAGAATGTGGGGCTGCGTTTCCACAAGACCTGAGTTCCGGTTCACAGCACGTGGCTCATAATAACCTGTAGTTCAGGGAGACAGGGAGATCTGTCAACTCAGGCATCTAGAGGCATTCCCACCACACACAAGCACGTGCCTACAAATATAATTAAAAATACAATAACCCTTCTTTTTTCTTTTCCAACTATGAGTGCTCTGTCTACATGGATGTCTGCATGCCAGAAAAGGACATCAGATTTCATTACAGAAAGTTGTAAGATACCTCAAGGTTACTGGGAATTGGATTCAGTCCCTCTGGAAGAGCAGCCAGTGCTCTCAACTGCTGAGCCATCTCTCCAGTCCGGCCCCCAAATAAATCTTTTTTTTTTTTTTTAATTATTGGTTACATGCCTATTGGGTGGTCCAAACTTTTCATCTCAGTACTCAGAGTAGAGAGACAGGTGAATTTCTGTGAGTTCGAGGCCAACCTGATATATATAGCAAGTCCCAGGCTAGCTAGCGCTACATAGTCATACCCTGTTCCCGCCCCTTCAAATAAATAAATAAGTGAAATGCAGTGGCAGAGGAAGCCCTTTGCACTCACGGCCTCACCGTGTAAAGATAAAGACAGACTCCAGGGCTGAGTGTGAGGCTCAGTTGTAAGGACTTGCCTGGAGGCACAAGGTCCTAGGCACCTTAATCCTCAGCACCAGAAAACAACAGTAGAAGATGGGTCCCTCCACAGATCTCATGACCTGCTGTGGTGACCGTGGTGGTCCAGGTGCTAATTATGAGCAAAGAGAGCATGAAACAGAACAACAGGTCATAGAGCAGGACCGGCCTGGAGTAAGGTGGTTGGTGCCTGGAGGACATGAGAGCCTTGTCAAAAAAAATCTTAGGCACGTGAAGAAGCTGGGAAAGGCTTGTTATGCACATGGAAGACAGCAGCAGGAAAGGCAGCACCAGCCAGAGCCTGGAGCATTGTGGGTACAAATACAGCCCGGTGATTGCCTGCCAGTGGAGGCAGGGCTAAGATTCTGGGGGTCCTTTCGGGCATGGTTTTCTACAATCCCCCTCTCAGGGGAAAAATAGGCTTCTGGGATAAAGTTTAAAAGGAGGGATCCTTTGGGGCAACAGAAGGCTCTGTTACCACAAGTCGGGGATGTTTTCCTCTGAGGAGCTCTAGATCTACCTAGAAAGACAACTAACAGGAAATGAGGTCAGTATGGATTTGCTGGAGGTTTCTCTGAAGCCCACAAACCCCCGCAAACCTGCGGCTTTTAACTCCTGGGCACCAAGCATCCTCCTAGTCTGTCTGTCATTAGCCCCTCACCCTCCTGAGTCTGTGCCGCCCCAGAGCAGTCTCCTTAACTGATCTCCAGTGTCGCTGTCACTTCCGTTAGTGTCACCCCCCTCAGCTGGGTTCACAAAGTCACACACACAGATCCTTGCCTCCGGCTGTGGAATGCTGCTCATTTCCTGTCAAGACTCACGTGATCTCACTCCTCTGCTTACGTACACGTGCTTCTGCTCCCATTCAGCCTTCTGGAAAATCCCCAATTAGTCTTAAAAAGCGGTGTAAAGGCCTCTGTGGGTCATTCTGGCCCCTCCTTTGACCCCATTCTCTAGGCTCATCTTTTCACTCTCTCTCTACCAGAGACCTTTCCTTTGCTCTGTGTGTCTGTGTGTCTGTCTGTCTTATCTGTCAGTGCATCACTCACTCCCTGTATGCTTAGCTCATCTACTAGACTGACTTTCCAAAAGATAAAGGCCTTGTGACACAGCACAGGAACACAATGGTAGGCCAAACAGTATTAAGCCCCAACCCCAGATAAACTGAGGTGACATTTCAAATCAGAGACAGCCAACTGTCCATCTTGTCTAGACACAGTCCCCCCCACCACCACCACACAGACTCCAGTATTTTGAGATCAGTTTGGCCCCCATAGGAGAGGGGATGGCTTCCTATCTGGGGTCCTGCACCTCTGTAGCTGCTGTGTGAACCATGTGTGGGCAACACACCCCACCATTTCCTAAGCTTTTATAAAGAATCCTTTAATCCTTTTCTGGAGAACATACACAGCGACAGGATTTTTAAAAAGAACGTGGTGAAAAATAAGCTCTGGAATTTATGTGCTCTCTTAGACCTGTGTATATTAGCATACATGTCTGGGGCTAACGAAGCTGTGGATAAAGCACAACCACACACATTTGAGGGCATTCTTCTGTTGGAGAAATGGTTTAAAGTCTGAAGGTAAAAGCAAACTTCTCACTTCCTCCCCAGCCGGAGTACACACGTGTGCGCTTCAGGAAGACACTTCCCTTCCTCAGGCCAGCCTCCCCCCAACTCCCATCTAAGAACTCAGTGCACAGCTCAGCATAGTGTTTTCCTCTCACATGGGAGGCCCTGGGTTCTACCCTCCATATGGCATCTAAATGTTCCGATTGGATTAGGTATTTCTAATGGCCCACCTAATCCCCATTTTCTGACCAGTGGAGCAGATGGAGAGCAGCTCTGGCTTTGGGTCCTGCGCTGGGGTTTCTTGTTTTTAGGCTCCCACGAGGGTTGCCTAATGTGGTCTCAACCCTGCCCTCCCACCCAGGGACAGCTGGACGGACATCTATTCTCATCCTGAAGCTATGCGCCTCTGATGCTGGCCCAGCAGGATTCTTGGGGCAGTTGTGAGCTGTGTGCCAACTCCACAACCTTCCATCCTGGGAACCTGAACCCAGCACTTTAGTCCCTGCACTTGGGAAGTAAAGCTGGACAGGGAAAATGGTGTGGTGGGGGCTGGGGAGATGCTCAGTGGCTAAGAGTACTTGGTGCTCTTGCAGAGAACCTGAGTTCGATTCCCAGCACCCGCATGGCAGCTCACAAGCATCTGTAACTCTAGTTCCAGAGGACCTGACACCCTTTGTTAGGCTCTGCAGGCAACAGGCACACATGTACTCCACGGACACATATACAGGCAAATATTCATTAAAAAAAAAAAAAAAAAGCACATTTTTTTTAAAGTGTCATGTTTCAAATTGTCCAATGAAACCATTGGGTGTAAAGTAAAATTCTGGGTAAAGGAAGCTGGAATTGAGGGGACAGGTGATGATTATCAACAGCTCCAGACACCCACAGAGAAAAGTGAAGCCTAAAGGGTTCAAGGTCATGAGAGAAGATGCTACAAGGTCCATTCCTTACAGACTATCTGAGGAAAAGTCCTTGTGAGACCACCCATGTGTCTAATGACCTGAATTCAATCCTTGGGACTCACATGGTGGACAGAACTGCCCTGAAAGGTGTCCTATGGAGTTCACACGGACCCGTTAGCTGAGCGACATTCCCACTGATGGAGCGCTCAGAAGGACCTCACTGCCTCACTGCTCCAAAGGGCAGCTCCAAAATGGCCACTGCTTAAGCCCTACATGACAAGCAGATTTGTGATCTCATGTAAACACCATCTCTTCTCCACCCCCCCCAAAAAAAAAACATTACAGAGAATCCAGTGTCCCATGTCCTGCTCTCAGTGTCACAGAGGGGATAGCCAGACTGTGTAGACCGAGTAAAATGATGATGGAATGGCCCTGAGATGTGGTTCAGGAGGATTTTACTGTAGATTCGAGGGAGAGGTCACCCAGAAGCACCTGGAAGAGTCCAGAACAGGGAGAGAAAGTAGAACACCGAACAAGACCGGCAGACTGAACTGGGCCATGACAAGGGAGTGGTGGCTGGGCTGGGGAGAGAAGCTGGAGAGACTGTAGAATGGAGTTTCTGGCCTGGACTAGCCCCAAGGTCTGGATCAGCCTCAGCTGCTTATCTCTGCCTAGCCCTGAGTCCCAGACCAGCAGTCCTAAAGTCCCAAAGAAACACACAGAAGCTTATATTAATTACAAGCCATTTGGCCTATGGCTCAGGCGTATTACTTGCTAACTCTTACTCTTAAACTAACCCATGATTAGCCAACTGGCTCAATACCTTTTCTCAGAGCAGCATCCTGGTCTTCTTTGCCCTGCGACGGATGGAGTCTCTACACTGCTCTTCCTGTTCCCAAAATTTTCTTAGACTGGTTGCTCCGCCCACACTTCCTGTCTGTCTTCTGGCCAATCAGCGTTTTTATTAGGCCAGTAGGCGGGACAAATATTTACACTATACCAGAACATAATTCTACAAAGTTCCTGCCCTTGCCTGATGGAGGAGCTGGCGGGGTCAGGAGTCATCCTCAACTACATAGTGAGTCCAGGCTAGCCCAGGCTACATGAGACTCATCTTCAAAGCAGAACAAGGCAGAAACAACAGAAAGCCAAAGCAATCAACACAACATATAAATTTTCAGGCCTCTGCCCAGGAAAGGGCTGAGTGTACCCAGCAGCACCCTGGTAAATGGCTTTTCTCCAAAGACAATTCCCTGAAGATCTTTAGTTTTAAATTGGCCAGTATTCCTTTGCTGTCATAACGAAATTCAGCTGAAGTTGGCTCAAGAGCAGAGTCTTTACAAGTTTCTGTATGGTGTTATCTCATGGAATCCAAAGGCAGGCACAAGTTTGAGGTGGCTAGAACTGAATCACGGAAGCCAGCCGCTAGGATGCTGCCCTGCTGGCTGGAGGGCCCCACCCCTTAGCTGAAAGGATACTGAGGCTGAATTCTCCTAAGAGTGATGGCTGTTTTTCAAGTAGTTCTCATCCACGGCTGACTGTCTAATTTACAAATCCCAATTCCTAGATTTCCATCCTGAGCCAGTGAACTCCTGGTGGCCAGGACGAAAGATAATTCTCTCCCCTTATCTTTCTTTCTCTGCCCAGCTATCTGGCTTCCTGGTTCAACTTTCCCAGTGCTGGGATTAAAGGTGTCTGTGTTTCTTGAGTACCGGGAGCCTATCATGTGGCAAGCAAAACATACTTGCTAAAATGGATTTAGACTGAGTATCTGTGGCGCACGAGGACACACATGACCAAGAGGGACCAGGTCCACCCAGGAGAGTTGAATTGTGGCCGAACAAGAAAAAAAATCCTAGTTTCCAAGTGCTACATACAAACACAGCAAAAGGCGGAGGGGGATGGGCAAAGAACATTCGAGAGTTGGGTAGTGGGGGCCGAGGAGCAGGAAAGTGCCATAGGGCAGCTAAGTCTCTGCTGTCCCTGGAATTTTAACCACTCTTTCCCCATCCTCATTTCAAAGGAAGTCCTGTCTCTGTCGCCTACCTTCATGCCTAACTAAAGGGAAGTGGTTTCTATCACACGAATTCTACTTGGTCTTATAATAAAAAGCCCGGAGACAGCAAGGAAAAGCTGGAATATCAGAGACAGAGGAACAAGCCACAGACACTTCTCACCAACCACTCCTCATGCGGAAAGGAAGATCCAGGACTCCTCAGACTGAATGCCTGAGTCCTCAGCCTAAAGGGAAGGGGGTCGAAGGTGAAAGGTTGAATTCCTGCCTCCTCTGCCTTATCTTTCTTTCTCTGCCCAGCTATCTGACTTCCTGGTTCAACTTTCCTAGTCTGGGATTAAAGGTGTGAGTGTTTCTCCAGTACTGGGAGCGGAGGCTTGGGATCCCAAGTGTGGGGTTAAAGGTGTGGGTCACCGCTCCCTGATCTGTGAGTGACTCTGTCCTCTGATTTTTAGGAAAAATTTATTAGATATATAATATATCACCACAAAGGGTTTTGGGTTTTTTTGTTTTGTTTTTTAGTTGTTGGGTTGTTGTTTCTTTGGTGTGTGTGTGTGTATGTGGAGAGACAGAGAGAGACAGAGAGAGAGAGAAGAGACAGAGACGGATGGGTGAGGTAAGATCAAGAGGAAATAGATGCACCCATGGCACAGTAGTACAAGTATTGCTATGGGATAATCCTTGTGTACATTGTGAATATTTGTCACTCGGACTGGTTTAATAAAAGCTCATTGGCTAGTAGCCAGGCAGGAAATCTAGGTGGGACAACCAAATTAAGAGAATGATGGGAAGAAGAAGGGCAAGCCAGGGGAGATGCCAGCCAGCCACTGAGGAAGCAGGATGTGTAGAAAATGAGGTAATAAACCATGGGCCACATAGCAAAGCATAGATAAGAAATATGGGTTAGTTTAAATTTAAGAGTTAGGTAGTAACAAGCCTGAGCTATCAGCCAATCGTTTATAATATTAAGCCTCTGTCAGTTATTTGGGAATTAGCTGCTGAACACAGAAAAAATTCCCCCTACAAACTACTTTCACCTGCTGAGCTTCCTTTGCTAGACCTAAGATGTGGTTTTGAGGGGAGGTTGTTTGTTTCATTTTTTTCAAGATAGAGTTTCTCTCTGTAACAGCCCTGGCTGTTTTAGAACTTGCTTTGTAGACTAGGTTGGCCTCCAACTCACAGTGATCTTCCTACTTCTTTTTTTTTTTTTTTTTTTTAAACTTTATTTATTTATTTACTTATTTATTTGCCTTGGTGTTTGCCTGGAACTGGAACTACAGACAGTTGTTAGCTGCCATGTGGGTGCTGGGAATCGAACCCGGGTCCGTTGGAAGAGCAGACGGTGCTCTTAACCGCTGAGCCATCTCTCCAGCCCCGATCTTCCTACTTCTCTCTCCCAAATGCTGGGATTAAAGATGTGCACCACCACGTCTGGCTCCTAGGATGTGTTTGTAAGTGGCTCCTCACCTTGTGGCAAGGACAGTTTAAGCAGCACTTGACCCTGTGTCCATCCTCACAGCTCTTCTCTATGTGACCTTCCTGTGTCCCTATTTAAAAATAAGGGCCCAGCACCCCACAGCCATTGCCTAACTTACTTCTCACTCTAATTCCAGCTCTGATTGGCTTGTTAGTTTAAAATTTTATTTTTTAATACAGCTTTTCTTCACACTGACTGACTGATTGATTGTGGATGTGGGTGCCATGTTGCTCATCCTGGGGTCAGTTCTTGACTTTCACCCTGTGTGTCATGGCTAAGAAACTCAGGACACCGAGTTTGGCTGCATCCTCATTATCCATGAGTTACCTCAAGGCCATGCTTTACATTGTGAGCATGTGCATGTGTGTTTGTGCAAGCATTTACCACATTCCCCTCCTGAGCTACATCCCTAGCGCATTGATCCTTTTCATAAAGAAGATCCATCACCTGAGTGGGGGTTTGGCTCAATGGTGTATCAAATGCCTAACCTATGTGAAGTTTTTTTTTTTTTTTTAACTTACTTTTATTTTATTGGTGTTTTGCTTGTATGTATGTCTGTGTGAAAGTGTTGGATCCTGGAGCTATTATAGTTGTGAGATGTGGGTGCTGGGAATTAAACCTGGGTCCTCTGGAAGAGCAGCCAGTGCTCTTAACCATGAGTCATCTCTCCAGCCCCTGTGCTCCATGAGAGATTTTGAGTGCCAGGAACCAAACAGGCTTATATGTCCCAGAATTAGGGCATGAGTGGGTTTGAGGATCTTTATCTTTCCATCACAGCAACTGTGCCTGCCTCCATGGAAGGCTCCTCACATATCCCCAGCTCTAGCATAGCGCTTTTCCAATACGAAGCTCAAGGGACATTTGTTAAGTTGATGAGGGAGGAATAGTAAATTAGATTAGCTGAAAAGTTTCTCACAGCTTTCGTTTCTTGTTCTCAGTTTGGGGATGGTTTTTGGTTGCTTGCTCTATCTTAAGAGCTACCAGGACCAGAAGGACCACCTCCTTTATTGAGCAATCTGTTCTCCCAACTGGCCTGGAATTTCAAAAGGAAGCACCAACGTTCCGGAGCCTGCCATCTAAGGTTGGGCAGAATGCTAGACTACAAGTGAAATTTAAATGCACAGGCTGTCTGCAGCCTACAGTAGCGATTTCCATAGTGGCTGAAAATGGAACAAAAACCCCAGTGTATTTTGTGGAGCTGCAGCCCTGCCTGGCCATGGGATCCAAGGGACCAAGAGCCCAGTGGTGTGTCCACAGGGTACCCCATGACTGCTGGAGACGGTGGGTGTCCTACAGATGACAAGCAGATGGCTGGACAGGAGATGGAGGTCACAATGGCTGTAGGTGAGATACACACAGGAGCCTCAAGGAAGACCCTGACTTAATCCCACCCAATAGCAGCCAATGGGAAGTGGGCCATGTCTGTGACAAGGACACTAGCACTGTCACCAAGTTCTGACAGCATAAAGTCTAGCCCAGCAGGGCCCAAACTGTAGGACCAGCTGGTGTGGTGTTCTGCTATAAAGTTCTCCCCAGTGAAGACTGGCCACTGTATCCACTGTCCCATCACAAAAGCAGATGCTATGTTGTTTATTTTATTACTTTTATCAGGGAGGGGTGCCACCCAGCTCCCAAATAAATTACACACACAGAGGCTTATTATTACTTGTGAATTCTCTGCCTTAGCTTGGCTTGTTTCTGACAAGCTTTCCTTAACTTTAATTGTTCTGTCTGTCTTTTTCCTTTGTGCTTTGCCTTTTCTATTTTTGTATACTTTTTTTTTTCACTCCATGGTTTGCTGTGTAGCTGGTGGCTAGCCCCTAGAGTCTGCCTCCTTTGGCTACTTCTTCCTTTCCTCCTAGATTTCTCCTTCTATTCATTCTCTCTGCCTGCCAGTCCACCTATCCCTTCTCCTGCCTTGCTATTGACTAGTCAGTTCTTTATTAGATCCTCCGGTGTTTAGACAGGCAAAGTAACACAGCTTCACAGAGTTAAACAAATGCGATATAAACAAATGTAACACACCTTAAAATAATCTACAATAGTGTTGGACCAAGGAATCCTACCCAGGACCCTTCAGCGTGGTGAACAGCAAGTCTCATACAGATGGCTTCCTCCAGCATTCAATATATCCAGAGGCTCCCTGGACCCTGGGGTGCCGAGGCCTTTGACATGGTGGGGAGAAGCCAAGGAATAAAATGTTCTAGTCGCCCTGTATGCCCTCACAGTACAGAAATCTACTCTGTGCTCTCTTCCCTACCTGTAATATTCAACTAAAAACTGAATTATTAAAATGAAGTTGAAAAATATATTGCTTTACATTAAGATCTCATAAATGGATAAGCCACCAACAACCCTAATACAGATGGCAAGAACTGGAATAGACATTTCCAAAGAAGATACAGTCACTGTCAAAAAAAAAAAAAAAAAAAAAAAAAGCATGTGGAAAATTTGCTAAACTTCACTAGAGAAATGCAAATCGAATCAAAACTTCTTGGATGCCACTTCATATTGGATAGAGTGGCTATATTTTTCCTCACATTATGTAGCCCAGGCTGGCCTAAAAATTGAGATATTTTTGCCTCAGTCTCCAGAGGGCTGGAGTTACAAGCATGCACCACATACCCAGCTATAAATTGTTTCCAGCAAATAGCAAGCTTTAGTAAGGATGTGCAGACATGGCTTGGGACTGAGAAATGGTGTGGCTGCTGTGGGTCAGCCTGGTCATTCCTCAGCGAGTTAAATTTAGAGCCACCATAAGATAAATTATTCCAGTCTTAGTATACACAGTGCCTAAGACAATCTACGTTAGATTGAAAAACATTTAAATTATTCACAATAATCAGAAAGTAGAAAAAATACTCATGTAACCATCAACAGATAGATAGATAAATGTAGCAAATACAATGGGATATGCAGCTGAGGCAGGAGAATTGCCACAGTTTAAGGGCAGCTTGAGCTATATAATGAGACTCTCAAAACATGAAAAGCTGGGGCCTGGGAGGTGGCCCAATGGGTAAAGCACTTGCTGTGCAAAAGTGAAGGACTGGGTTTGGGTCCCCAGCTGGACATGACAGGACGGCAGGAGTCTGTAACCTCAGAGCTGGGGTGGGGGTGGGGCGTGGGGTCACCCAGTCTAGCCAAAATGCCAAGTTTGAGAACCAATAGGAGACTCTCTCAAAGACAGAAGTAGAGGGCCTGGAGAGAGCGCAATAGTTAAAAGCACTGGCTGTTTTTCCAGAGGACCTGAGTTCAAATCCCGGGACCACACTGGCTCACAGCCATCTGTAATAAGATCTGATGCCCTCTTCTGTATATGCAGGTAAACATGCAAAGCATTCATAAGTATGAATGGGTTTTGGAAAACAAACAAAAACATGCTGTGAGGTATGTCTTCCCAGCTTGAGGCAGGAGGAACAAGAGTTCAGGTCCATCCTCAGCTACAAAGTAAGATCAAGGCCAGCCTGGGCTACGAGAAACCTTCCCTCAAAAAAAAAAAAAAAAAAAGGTAGAGAGGTCAGAAAGACCCCACAGTGGCCTCTAACTTCTACAAGAGAGGTGAGCTCACTCACATGTTATACACACGAGAACAAAATAACAACAAAACATCCAAAGGTCACCCACAAAATACATTAAGTGAAACAAGCAAGACACTGAGAATGGATATTCTGAATATCTAGAAAATGTAAATTCACCGAAACAGAAAGCAGCTTACAGGTCCCCAGGACCAGAAGAGGAGGAGAATGAACGTCGACCTCTTGCTCCAGGGTCCAGAGCTCGTGTGGACAAGGCTAGAGACAGTGGTGATGGTCCCGGCTAGAGACAGTGGTGATGGTCCCACACGGTGCTGAAGTAGCTGATGGCACCGACGACTATTGTCTTAGGTACCACAAAAGCAGCAAATGTGGTTACTGTTTAGGACAACTTGTAATTTTCTTTTGCTTTTAAAGATTTATTTTTAATTATGTATGTGAATGTAAGAACATGTGTAAGTAAAGCTGGCCTTACAAGATACTGTGAGCCTCCCACCACTGAACTCGGGTCCTCTGCACAGCAACAAGTGCCCTTAACTGCTGAGCCAGCTCTCCAGATCCCTAGAACAAGTTTTGAATAGTTAAAAAATAAATAAATAAATAAATAAATTATGGGCTAAAGAGATGGCTCATGGGGCTGGAGAGATGGCTCAGAGGTTAGGAGCACTGACTGTTCTTCCAGAGGACCTGGGTTCAATGGTGGCTCATAACCATCTATCATGAGATCTGGTACCCTCTTCTGGCACACAGGCATAGTAGCGGCAGAATGTTGTAATAAATAAATCTGAGGGGGGGGGCTCAGGTCCTGTGCAAACATGGGGACCTGAGTTCAAGTCTCCAGCACCATGCAAAAGTTAGGTGTGGCCACGCATGCCTATAACTCTAGCACCAGGAAGTTCAGAAACTAAAGGCCTGCTGAGGCCTGCTGGCTGCCAGCCTAGCTCCAGGTTCATTAAGAGACCCTGAAGGTTAAGAGTGATAAAACAGGGAGCTGGAGAGATGGCTCAGTGGTTAACAGCACTGGCTGTTCTTCCAAAGGACCTGAGTTCAATTCCCAGCATCCACATGGCAGCTAACAACTGTCTGTAATTCCAAGATCTGATGCCCTTACACAGTTATACATGCACGCAAAACACCAATTCACATAAAAATAAATAAATATCAAAAAACAAAACAGGACACCCGATACCCTCCTTTAGCCTTCTCATGTATGCACACACACACTGACATACACTATAAAAAAGACTAAGTATTTTACCAAGGGAGAGGAGTGTTCAGTGAGTCAATACTGCCACAGGGTAGATTCATGGACTCTGCTAATCCCGGATTTATCACAGTAAGAGATGTTTAATTATACAGGCCTGGCGGAGACTCGCTCCACTAAGCCTCTGGAGCTGCATGGGAAGCAGACAAACCAGTTCTGTTAAATCCAGTGGGGGTGGGGATGGGGATGGGGGTGTGTGGGGTAGGGGATGGGGGGTGTGTATGGGGCTGGGGGTGGGATGGGTGTGGGGTGGTGGGGATGGGTGTGTGTGTGTATGGTGGAGATGAGTGTGTGTGGGGGATGGGTGTGTGTGTGGGTGTACCTGAAGAGGGGAAGGGCACTCATGCACACGAGAGTGTTCTGTAGTCCTGATTTTAGGATTTGAGGAAAGAAAGCAGGAACGGGTGACTCTAACATGGCCAACAGGACATATTAGAGAAAATGGAGAGAAAAATCTGAACTGTTGAGCTGAGCTGGAGCTATATCTAATGCTCATGAAAGAAAGTCACCAAATGATAAAATGATAAGCCTTCACATTTCCAAGAGAAAAGAAACAGCAACACAGGCTGGAGAGATGGCTCAGAGGTTCAGAGCACTGACTGTTCATCCAGAGGACCTGAGTTCATTTCCCAGCATCCACATGGCAGCTGACAACTGTCTGTAATTCCAAGATCTGATGCCCTTACACAGTTATACATGCAGGCAAAACACCAGTTCACATAAAATAAAATAAAAAAAGAAACAGCAACACTTTTTTTTTTTTTTGGGACAGGTACCCCAGTACTTTAGGCTGCCTTCCTAGTTTAGCTTTTCATGTGCTAGATTACAGACAGTTACAGCCATGTCTGTGTGGCTGTCTGGGTAAAAACTTGGGGCATGAAGAAGGAAAGAAGGAGAACTGGGCTGGAGAGATGGGCAGCAGCTGACTCTGTGTCCTGCTCACACAGAGGACCTGAGTTCAGTTCCCAGCACCCACATCAGGTAGCTCACCACCACCTGGAACTCGTACTTCAGGATTTAGGATTTAAGGATCCAACACTCTCTTCGGTTCTTCGAGGGCACTGCACTTATGTGCACACATAGGTACATACATATATACACAATTAAAAAAAAAACCTTTATGAGGAAGTAAAATGATCTCATAAGCCAATATAATCCATAAGATATCACTGAAGGAAAATAAAAATTATTCTTGTGCTCTTTGGCAATGGAAATTTCTTGTTGTTTACCCTTTTAGTAGTGGATTGTTAAGGCAGCAAGATGCTGGATGCACTGACTAAAAATTTTAAAAACAGTCCATCTTAGTAAGGGTTTCTAGTGCTGTGATAAAATACTGTGGTAGTTTGAATGTAACTGGTGCCCATAAGCTCATGGGGAGTAGCACTATTAGGAGGTGTGGCTTTGTTGGGGTGGGTGTGTCCTTGTTGGAGGAAGTGCGGGGGGCTTTGAGGTTCCCTATGCTTAGGATACTGCCCAGTGAGTCAGTCGACTTCCTGTTAACTGCAAGACTCTCAGCCACGCCTTCAGCACCACATCTTTCCAAATGCCGCCATGCTCCCTGTTGTGATGATGGACTGAACCTCTGAAACTATAAGCTGCCATCTCAATGAAATGTTTTCTCTGTAAGAGTTGCCATGGTCATTGTGTCTCTTCATAGCAATAAAAATTTAACTAAGACAAATTCCAGGGAGCAGAGGGTCATTTAGCTCAGGCAGGAAATGAGAAGAGGCTCATGGAGGGGTGCTGCGTACTGGCTTGCTCCTCATGGCTTGCTTGCTCATGGCTTTCTTATAGAACACAGGACTACTAGCCCAGGGGTGGCATCACCCACAGCGGGCTGGGCCCGCACACATTAATCATCAATCAAGACAATACTCTACAGACTTGCATTTAGGCCAGTCTTATGGAGGCATGTTCTAAATTAAGATTCTCTTTTCCTAAATATATCCAGGTTTGTGTCAACTTTACAAAAAACAAAACATAACAAAAAATGAGACTCAGTCTCTGTAGCCCAGGCTGAGGTGATTAGATCCCAGGATTAAGAGCCTTAACAGAGGGCAGGTGAGAGGGTCCAGGGTTAAAAGAATGGATTTTTTTTTTTTTTTTTTTTGAGACAGGGTCTCTCTATGTAGCCCTAGCATCCTAGAACTCTATGTAGAACAAGCTGGCCTCGAACTCACAGAGTTTTACCTCTGCCTCCCAAGTGCTGGCATTAAAGGCCATAGAATGTAAAGTTCTGGGGGCTGGAGAAATGGCTCAGCGGTTAAGAGCACTGTCTGCTCTTCCACAGGACCGGGGTTCGATTCCCAGCACCCACATGGCAGCTAACAACTGTCTGTAGTTTCAGTTCCAGGCAAAACACCAAGGCAAATAAATAAAAGTAAAAAAAAGACTCTTTAAAAAAAAAAAAAAGAATGTAAAGTTCCTGCGGAGTTTGGAGTTTGTACTTCCTGTAGGGGTTCAGTGTCCACACAGGAGAGGGCAACTGACTGAGGACATAAGGAAAAGCTGCCTTTTGTGACTAGAGGAAGCAGGACCAGATGCTTGCAAGTAAGAGCTGATGGCAATGTCTCTCGTGCTTGGATCACCCAGGGAACTTAGATTTGACAATATTTATTACTGCCATTGCAATGACTTGTGTGCTGACTTCATGGTGATTACTTTCAGCTCTTAGTCACAGTCATTTAGTCCTTAAACCACATTTAAGGGTCAATACGGGGGCCTTATTTTGTTCCTTTAATGGTGTCAGATTTTTTAAAAAAATATTTTTAATTTATTTTTATTTTATGTGAATTGGTGTTTTGCCTGCATGTATAACTGTGTAAGGGTGTCAGATCTTGGAATTACAGACAGTTATTAGCTACCATGTGGATGCTGGGAATCGAACTCAGGACCTCTGGAAGAGCAGTCAGTGCTCTTAACTGCTGAGCCATCTCTCCAGCCCCTTATAAAATATTTTTAAAATTATTAATAAAATTCCTTTTACATATCTTCACTGTTCCCCTCCCTCCAGTTTCCCCACCCCCCTTCTCCCCTCCTCCCAACCTTACCTCCCATTTACTCCTCAAAGAGAGTAAGGCCTCCCTTGAGTAGTTAGCATAGACTAACTTAACAGGCCTGTTAGGCAGTTAGGGCGGTGGGGGCCCAGTGATTGACATTTAATCTCAGTCAGCTGCTCCTGCTTAGCTCTCTGCCTAAAGGATTGTACTGTTACCCTTGTACTGAGGTGTATTTGGGGGCCCAAGGAAGAAACACTGCCCTGTGGATCCTGACTCAACCCTGACTGTGCTCTGAGGACTGCTAAGGAAGTACCCAGGACAGCTGCTATGAGTGTCCTGATTCCAGTGAGATCAGGAGTTGGCTCCAGGGAGCAGTGTGTGTTGACTCTGAGGTGGAAACATTCCTGGAATCATCCTGAAGGAATCTCATCCAGTTTAGCCTCTGCCTTCCAGTGACTCTATGAAGCCAGCTTATCAGGTCCTGAGGCCTGCCTCGGGCCACAACCCAGCTCTCTGGCTAAGTGCTGAGGGTCTGCCCTCAAGGCTTTATGCATCTTGTTTAGGTGTGTGTTTTCTGTCACAAATAGATCCTGGCTTGGGGACTCTTTGCTAAAACTAAGGAGGTCCAAAGAGACAATCAAATCAAGATTTTCAGGCTTTTAGAGAAGGCATTGGGGTGTCTTGCTAATACTCTCTCTCTCTCTCTCTCTCTCTCTCTCTCTCTCTCTCATTTTTTTTTTTTCAGACAGGGTTTTCCTATAGAGTAGCCTTGGCTGTCATGGAACTCACTCTGTAGACCGGGCTGGCCTCAAACTCACAGTGATCTGCCTGCCTCCTGAATTCTGGAATTAAATCTTCAAATATTCTCATAATTTAATTTGATTTGTATGTGTGGGTGTCTGCATGTTTGTACACGTGCCTGTTGCCATCAGAGGCCAAAAGAAGGGGTCAGATCTCCTGGAATGGAGACAGTGGATCAGGATGTAGAACCCTCAGCCCCTTTTCAGCACCATGTCTGCCTTCGGGCCACCCCAAAGAGAATGGACTAAACCTCTGAACTCTAAGCCAGCCCCAATTAAATGGTTTCCTTTATAAGAGTTGCCATGGTTATGGTATCTCTTCATAGCAACATAAACCCTAACTAAGACATATAGTCAGTTAACACTACCAGGATTTTCTGATTATGCTCTGTATTTGTTAACTAAAGCACAGCAAAGCTTTTAGTGGAGTCTTCTCTTCCACATCTATCAGCTTCTTCCTCCTAAAATAATCCATTGCAAACCCCTTGCCTGAGAGTCTGGCAGACCAGGCCAGAAGCTACCGTGGAATTCTTTCTTGGGCTGGAGAGATTGTTGACTGGGTAACAGCCTGGAGTTTGATCCTCAGGCTCCACATGACAGAAGTGAATCCTCCAACTTATCCTCTGACCTCCACATATGTGCTGTGTTGCACATGTGTACACACAGACAGAAATAGACGACTGACTGATATAAAGATAGATTATATATATCATAGATAGATAGATGGGTGGATGGATAGATTATATATAGTTAAACATATAATATTATATATTATAAATATATATATCATAGATCAATAGATAGATAGATAGACAGATAGATAGATGAGCTCTCAACCATTTCCCTAGCTGCATGCTTGCCTGATGTCATTACTACCATGTTCCTTGCCATGATGTTAATGGACTAAGCCTCTGAAACTGTAAGGCAGCCTTCAAATGTTTCCTTTTATAAATTACCTTGGTCATGACGTCTCTTCACAGCAACAGGACAGTGGCTAAGATGCCACCAATGTGGTTTTTTTTTTTTTTTTAAACTTTATTTATTTATTTGCCTTGGTGTTTGCCTGGAACTGGAACTACAGACAGTTGTTAGCTGCCATGTGGGTGCTGGGAATTGAACCCCGGTCCTGTGGAAGAGCAGACAGTGCTCTTAACCGCAGAGCCATCTTCCAGCCCCGCCACCAATGTGTTTTAAACTTTCCTTGATTTATGACTTTTTGTTCTCTAAAATTGTTTCCAAATTGGGACATTGAGTTTAGAGTAACCTAAATCTGTGTTTTTGGGCCATGGCCACTCAGAATGACTTGAGAATAAACTATCTCTCATTTCTTTTAAGATGAGAGCTGTGGTATTTTGTGTTGACAGGTGACAGGACCCAGTCACTAAATCCCCAAACAGCCAAGGATGGAGTTCCTGATTCTGTGTCAGCAAGAAAGATAGATGGAAATGGCCAGTTCTTCCTCCTGTCCCTGTAATGTCCCTTGCCTTTCTGTCCTGCCTGGGTGCTAAGTAGGTGACAAGCAAGAGTTCAGTGACATCTTTTCATCTGTCATCTCTCTCCCCCCCACACACACAAATGAGGAATGCTGGTTTTTATCTAACTGCCAGAAATCCTCCTCTAGTCCAGGTTGAGTCCATTTCTAGATATTTGGAGTTTGGGAAATTGGAGTTTCATTTAGACCTAACAATGTTCAATGCCTGTTAAGATCTTTACTGCTGGACCACACATCCAGTCAGCTGGCTGGACATCAAGGGAAAAGACCATTTAGGGAAAAGATGGCTCCTTTAGCAGCTTCTTCAGTGGCAAAGGCATGTGCTCAGGCAGTGTTTATGAGCCAGGAATCCACAGGGCTGATGTCATTTCCTCTGGCCCACACTGCCAGCTCCTCTGTCCAGAGCAGCTCATCAGGCAGGAAGGCTGCTGCCAATCACTAGCCTGAGAGTGTACATCATGGGAAGGATGCCGCTGACCTCGTATTTTATTTTATTTTATTTTATTATGAAGACCTTGTCTTATGATGAATTCACATGTGCATGGTCTTCAGGGCTTCTGGATTTTCCACAGATCCAGTTCACACACATTTTCCCTTTCTAGTTACATCTCTCTGTTGATTAACACAGGAAGTTCATGCTGGATTCTATTTATTTATTTATTTATTTATTTACTTACTTATTTATTATGTATACAGTATACAGAAGAGGGTACCAGATGTCATTATAGATGGTTGTGAGTGAACTCAGGACCTCTGGAAGAACAGTCAGTGATCTTAACCTCTGAGCCATCTCTCCAGCCCCCTATGCTGGATTCTAAACCCACCCAGACTACCAGGTTTCTAAAGCTGCAGTTGAGCTGAATCCTGGAGTACACCAATTGTACCTCTGTGATGGGTGTGCCTGTGACATCTGTCATAGATACCCTGACCTGACCTCAGTTCCTTTCTGTGTCTTATCACCCCTTTTCTCGAGTTTGAGAAAGCCCTAAATGTTAAGGTAACAAAATCCAGACCAACCTGGGACCCTGTTCCTAGACTCCTTCCTCCTGGCCATGAGAAGCCTACCCGAGCAGCCTGCAGCAGAGGTGGCTGATGCCAGCTTTGAGCCAGCCAGCCACATGGGACCTTACCAACATGAGTGCTGGGACCAGAGCACAGGTACTCTGAAAGAGTAGAGCACACGCTTAACCACTGAGTCACCTCTCCAGCCTGTTCACACTTCCTGCCTTCCTCTTCACCAATCTGGTTTTTTTTTCTTCTTTTGTCCGGCATTAATATTTTTACTGATTATTTGGGAAATTCACATAATGCACCAATTGCAATTACTTTTCAGTCTTCCCAGGTCTCCACCCCCATTGTGCCCACCCCACCCACGCCAAAATAAGAAGAAAGAAAAAGAGCAAACAAAAAACCCAAAGAAACGAAAATTCCAAAATAAGTAAACATATGTCCAATTTGTATTGCCCATATACTCACTGCAGCATGGTCAAACTCTCAGTAGCCAGTCCCTTAAAGAAAATTGAGGGGCTGGAGAGATGGCTCAGCGGTTAAGAGCACCATCTGCTCTTCCAGAGGACCTGGGTTCAATTCCCAGCACCCACATGGCAGCTAACAACTGTCTGTAGTTCCAGTTCCAGGCAAACACCAAGACAAATAAATAAAATAAAGTTTTTTTTTTTTTTTTTTTTAAAAAAAAGAAAATCGGGGGCTGGAGAGATGGCTCAGCGGTTAAGAGCACCATCTGCTCTTCCAGAGGACCTGGGTTCGATTCCCAGCACCCACATGGCAGCTAACAACTGTCTGTAGTTCCAGTTCCAGGCAAACACCAAGGCAAATAAATAAATAATAAATAAATAAAGTTTTTTAAAAAAAAAAAAAAAAGAAAATCGAGTCTTCCTGCACCCGCACCCCAGAAAGAAGCTGTCAGTTGCTCATCCTGCTGTGCCCATGTCATGACCCCCAAAGAAGACCACCACAGAACTAGTATCTGATGTAAGTACAAAGGGGTTTATTGATTACAAGCCTGGGTTTGGGCTGACTCTCAACACTCTTGAGGCACATCGGGAGAAGAGTGGCCCTGAGCCCTTATAGTGAAGGATTTTTAAAGGAAAAAAACCACAAACAGAAAGTCTCAAGCTTTGGCATTGGCTATAGGTCTAGGGGAATTTGGGGAGTTTCCATCAGTGCTTGCAACATTTGGAGCCCCACAGATATTGTTTACTAATACTTTTTATGCTTTGGTGTGTCTGGGTGGGGTTGCCCTGACTGGGGCGTCCCAGCTGTTTTGGGATATTTTATGATTGTTTTTAAAACATTGTAATTTTTCTTGGAACTGAGTGGAACTAAGTTCATCCCTTTGCCAAATTCTGTTTAAAATAGAGTTCTTTTTCAAAATGGAGTCTGTCCTGTTTTCTTCAATCCTTATTTTTGTTTTTCAAGATATGGTCTTTCTGTGTAGCCTGGCTGTCCTGGAACTTCCTTTGTAGACCAGGCTGGGCTCAAACTCACAGAGTTTATAGTTCTTTTGATATTTTATTTCTATTTTATGGGCATTGGTATTTTGCCGGGGGTGTCAGCTCCCCTGAAACTAGTTATAGACAGTTGTGAGCTGCCATGCGGATGCCGGGAATTGAAACCAGACCCTGTGAAAGAGCAGTCTGTGCCTTTAACCATTGAGCCAACTCTTCAGTCCTGAAGGTTTATAGTTTTACAGAACTAAGATCATCATAACCTAGACAAGGTTAAAATACACTGGTAAGCACTGTATAGGCTGACAGCATGACTGGTCCATGGTATGGCTGAGGAATGGTTTTTACTATAGAATGAGAGAACAGCCAGAACATCTGGAAGAGTCCAGAGCAGAGAGAGCTGTAGAAAGGACACGGCCAGCAGACTGGGCTCTACCTGTGAGAGACAGGAGGGCAGCAGATACAGAGAAATAGTGGGAGACGCAGGAGCAGCGCAGAGCAGAGAGACGGGTTAGCAGGAGACTGAGCAGCTGTGGGGAAGGACCGTGAGGTGGAGGGAATGAGGTGAGACCGGCTGGGACCGGCTGGGACGGAAGGGCAAAGAGGTGCTGAGGCAGCCTGGAGGCCAGCATGAGCTCTGCTGTGCTGATAGACAGGCATCACAGGTAGCCCTATGCCCCTCCAGCCTGAGGTAAGGGGGGAAATGAGAACCAGCTCCACAAGTTCCTGAGGAACGCTGGCTTTTATCTGCCTGCCAGAAACCCTCCTATAGTCCAGATTGAGTTTATTGGACTACCTTTTGGAGTTTGGGGAATTGGAGTTTGCTTTGGCCCTGATGTGTACAACAAAGAGGCAGTTAGTTGTAGCAAGATGGAGGAAGCTTTTCTACAGGCCTCACAAGTTAGCTGATAACAAACTTAGCTTATGGGATGGAAGAGGCTAGTGGTCTAATTAATTTGGAATTAACAGATTCCAAAATGTCTTTTTATCTATTACAGGATGTTAGCTTTGACACAGAGGTGGGGGCGGGGGAAGGCTATTCATAGGTTAAAGCTAGCCCAAGAGAATTTACCTCTGGACCTACAGCAATCTGATCTCCCTATATTCTCCATCACTGTGGTTTTAACTAGTCTTTGCAGACACAGCTTCTTTCCAGGAATCCCTGTTCACACCACGGAGAGCTGAGGCAAGTCTGATTCAAACCGTGAGACAGCAAAGGAGACTAAGCATGAAGCTAGACGTGCTCTGCCTTTCTCCCAGTTTAGCCGCCTGCCACATCACCACAGGCTCTTGTGAAGAGCTGAACATACATACTTCTAGCAAAATGGGCCATTTGTGAATTAACCAGGCAACTGTTGTCACGATCTAGCCAAGCTAATTGGAAGCTAATAAGGCATAGCTCAACTGTGTGAGCTCCCAAATCAGTATTCTAAGTCAACCCAGAGCAAACACAGGGAGATGACTCTTCGAGGTCTTATGTAAGGATCCCTCCTCCGTCCCTGTCTTCATTTGCCATTTCCATGGCCATCCTTAGATCCACTAGTTTTCATTTGCTCTGGTGATAAGAAGTCCTACTCTGTAAAAATCCTGGGCTTGTGGCCTAACCAGGCACTATGTATCTGTTCCAAGTATGCTTTTAAAGGGTGGTAAAGTCCCCAAATTTATTAGCCTCTTGTTACATTGTAGTGGTCCACACAGCTATGTAACACCTAATCCTGACCCTTGGTGACCTTAAGGTCTAGCTGGGGGACTGGAGACAAGAACAGAAGATGAACAAAGTAGCCACCATGGGAAGCTGCAATGAAAATTCAAACTGGACATCTGCTTGGAACAAATATGGGTATTTTCTGGAAGGTGATTAGTACCACAGGCCTATAGGGTTAAGGAAATTGGCTCAAACCAGTTGCTAAGGCATGCACAGAACCAGGAGTCTGCCTGAGAGCCTAGCAACAGGCACTGTCAGAAGTCCTGATCATGCCCGGCCAATAAGGGGTGACCTTGAAACGTCATCGGATCTGGACAGAGCCCAGGTGCTGGGAGGAGGGTATATTAAGGCTCTCCCCATTGCAGAATAAATGAGTTAACTGGCTGCTTTTCACCAGACTCCTGATGTTGACAACACCGGCTTCACACTCCCTCCCGAGGGAGACATTAGGACCCTGGGCAGCAGCAACAGGTACCATTTTAAATGAACTGTAAGGACTTAATGAGATTAACCTGTTAGTGTGCTGGAACAATGCAGTAGCAGGAAGAAGGGTGTGATATCTGCAAGGAGATGAGGTAATGGCAGAGATATCAGATCGCCTAGACTAGTCCTAACAGCTGATACCTTGAAAAAAGATATTTAAGACCCAGGGTCAAAGGATGAAGTATGTCCCCCAGCCTAATGTAGTATTGGGCACATACCCAGAGAGCTGTGGCTATCAAAGACAAAGTTTAAATGTGCACTGAAAGCCAGGGGCATTGGCACACGCCTTTAATCCCAGTATTCAGGAAGCAGAGGCAGGTGGATTTCTGCGTTTGAGGCCAGCCTGGTTGACAAGTTAAAACAACAACAAAAAGTCCCATAAAATCCCATAATCGGGCAAGACTGTACATTAGGAGTAGTTTTTAGATGGACACTCCCTTACAGTGAGCTCACCCCTTATGGAGAACAGAAGCTGATCTACAACACAGAGCTGTTGGCTATGCTGAGCCTGGTAAACAGAAGAAAAGCGTGGGTGGTAGAGCCTGGGCTTGAACTCACCAACCAGCTACCACTGGGATAGTTGCTGGGCTTCTGTCCCTCTGGGTCACCACAACACTTGTGCACAAGCAGGGACAGATGAAGGGGTCTTCCTGGGAGGCACCCATCTTCTTCCCACACAAACGATGAAGAGATGAAATGCACCTGACACTCTTTGGGTTTAAATCTTGGAATGCTTCACTATCTAAGTGCCTTGTAAAGTCTGGCGTGGCTGGGCTGTTAACATCTCAGAAGTGAGTGGGCTTTCCAGAATACTGTGCTCCATTATCCCAGAGCAAGATCATCCTGCCTGCTTCCCTGCCTGCATGCCACAGCTTTGCAATGTGATGGTAATGACTCTTGCTTCTTCTTGGTTGTGTTTTTTTTTTTTTTTGGGGGGGGGGGTGCACGTCGATTTATACTTTTAATCTGAAGCAGAGGCAGGCAGACCTCTGAATTCAAAGCCAACCTGGTTCCCAGCCTCAGTGCTACACAGTGAGATCTTGTTAGAAAATAATTAAAGGCATTCTCTTATTCTTCCTTGGAGTACATGGCGTCGGCAAGGGCTGTCTTGGTAAGACATTAGATCCTGGACTTTACCGCTGGTCCTGTTTGAAGGCCCAGGTGTTTATGTTCTTAGCTTGTTTGGGCAAAGGCCAGATGTTTCAGATTAGCCTGGTGGAAATGAAGATGCTTTAAATGCTGGGAGGAATTCACAAAAGTTCCTTCCAAAGAACCTGTTGGCTGTTCCTGATGAGTGCTGTGTGCTAGGCTTGTTCACTTCAGTTAAAATTGGCCGTGTTTCAAAAAAGTGATTGAGCCATCTGGTCATCTGTGTTGCCTTTTAGACACAAGGTTCACAGCCAGAGCAGGGGAGAGGCATGCATGGAGATAAAGTTCACTGTGCTGGTGTAGGGAGGAATATTGCATTATTTATTGAATCACTCCCTTACATTTATATTCTTTTCAGCACAGTGATTTACCTATATTTGGTTGTAGTTCCTTTAATTTTTGTACAGTGGTCATAAACAACAAAAAGGAGAATTAAAAATAAAACACAGATCTGGGCATGGTGACTCATAGTTCCAACATTCTTGAGGCTGGGATATGAGGAGGATCCCAAATTGGAAGATAACAGGGGTTGGGTCATGGAAAAGAAGGAAAAGAAAAAAAAAAAAAGGAACTAAACACTAGAGGTAAAGAATAGTAATTGAAGAAATTTATTTATAAAAAAATTTTCGGGGCTGGAGAGATGGCTCAGCGGTTAAGAGCACCGTCTGTTCTTCCAGAGGACCAGGGTTCGATTCCCAGCACCCACATGGCAGCTAACAACTGTCTGTAACTCCACTTCCATGGGATCCTTGGGATCTGACACCATCATATAGACATACATGCAGGCAAAGCCCGAAGTACATTAAATAAATAAATTTTTAAAAAAAGAAGTCTTGAACTTACACCCCGCTGTGTAAGACAAGACCCAGAAGGGCATGAATACAAGTAGCTGACTGAACACCAGCCCTTGTAGAGAACTGGAATGTTCCAAGTCAGGAGCCAAATAATCTTGGGATGTTTTTAGTAACCAAAATTGCCATTTCTGTTTTTGATCTATGATCCTGTGACAACCATGTAAAAGTTTTTTCAGCTTCCACCACACAAGGCTAAGGATGGCATCAGCTGGCATCTGAAGCCTGTGGTGGAGAGTCCTCCTACGCTGTAATCAGCCTACCTGATGTTTCCACCAATGGGAAAACTGATTTGTAACTTTCTTTGTTCTTGTACTAATCCTTCATTAAACCATGATCAGAGCAGCATTTGGTGCTGGGGAGTAACCTGAATTCATGTTCCCTGGCCGCAGTCACTCAAATTCAGCTCCATAGTAACTTTCTCATTCCCTTTGAGGTAAGAACTGTGGTTTTTTTTGTGTCAACAGTCACCATACATGATCTCATGTTTCATCTACATGTTAAATCTTCTCCACTCTTCAGATCTCATAGCATGTTCCTGGTAGAGGTTTCTTTCCTGGAGTCAGGAGCCTAGCTCTCTTTATTCTCCTGTGTCCACGGTAACAGTGGAGGTGCAGTCTGTTCCACACTAGATGTTGCTGCTTCTCTCTGTTCTGAGTCAGCCTGGGTGATTCAGTCTCTTCTATGTGGGGCCTCTGCTTCAGTCTGTGTTGGGAAGGTCACAAAGCCCAAGATGCTAACAGCTTGTTTGTTGGGAAGCGGCGAGTCGATGATGTGGCTATGGGGACTTTAGAGCAAACTGGTCAAGACTCCCTTTGTGAAAACGGCTTCTAAGGATGAGTCCTGGGACCAAGTCTATCAGTGGGAAAGCAGCTCACTGGCCTCGATACAGAGCTGTGGCCTATAGACATAACCCTGATTCATTCTCCCCATCAGGATAACACTGTATCCCCAACCATATGGCACAGTTAGTCTTTCTCCTCAGCCTTCTTAAATCTACTGTGAAAAACACACTTACTTACTCGCATTTCATCACACCTTCATGTATTAGGAGACTGAAAATAAATAATGAAATATGTAAGCCAAATTCCTTGACCTTTTCTTATAGATAAGTTCATAAAGATACTACATTTAGAGAATCAAGTTATATAAACAATTAGAGATTAGAATCTACTATGCAAGAAAATGACTTTCCAGTCTAGGAAAGCTGGGGGTGGTTCCTCAGAGTTTGCATCCTTGACACTAAAACTATGGATAAAGTGCTTCCTGACAGCACTACTGGTCCAGTTATGAACAGCGGACATTTAACTGACAAGAACCAATGTCAGCCACATTGGGCAAAGTCAGCAGTGGTCCAGCTGTTACAGGCTCCAGGAGTCATTGGACAGTTATGCTGAGGCAGGCACACCCATGGGTCTTTGTGATTACCTATCTGCATGGGTTTGTCCATCCTTAGTCAAAGATGTCAGAACCTTCCCATGAATTCTCGTGAGTGTGAGCACATGGGGGATGCTCTCCCATCCTCAATCTGCAACACTTCTGAAATGCCAGCAGGAGAGACCTAAGGTGGGAAATGATGAACTGTTTGAATAGTTTCAAATAAGAAAATGTCATAAAGCTGTTGAGTCTTTAATGTTTGGTGAAAATGAAAACTAATGTGGGCTGGTGGCACTGAGTGCTAATATATAATGAATCTAAAATATAATCTGAAGGTATAAAGGCAAAAAAAGGAGGCTCAGTGGTTAAGAGTGCTTCCTGTTCTTTTAGAGGACCAGACTTTAATCCAGATCACAGGGATTTCACTTTTAGGGGATTTAACCTCTCCTTGTCTGCAAGGGTACCCACAAACATGTGCATATACACATAAAAATTATAGCAAAGACAAAATACTTTTACATATATAAAATTAAAATGTTATTAGTTATCTATGGAATACCAGATCACATATTTAATGATTTTTAAATTTTTATTTATTGTGGGGATGAGAACATGCCACATTGTGCATGTGGAGGCCAGAGAACAACATTCAGTTGGTCTCCCTTTCTACCATATGGGTCCTGGGTCTTGAACAGAGGTTGCCAGGCTTAGCGGCAAACCACTGAACCACCGTGAGGGGCCCAGATCATGTATTTAATACACTCCATTTAGTCTGCAATTTGTTTTTGTTTTTCCCAGCCAGGGTTTCACTTTTAGCTTGACTGTCCTGGAACCCACTCTGTAGTTCACTTGTCTCTGCCTCCTGAGTGCTGGGATTAAAGGTGTGCGCCACCATCTCCTGGTTATTCTGCCACTTTTTACTTTTGGAGACAAGGTTTTACTTTGTACCCCAGGTCTGCCTTGAATTTGTGGCATCTCTAACAGCCTCCCAAGTACTGAGACTACATGTGTAAGCCACACCTGGCTAAATATTTATGTACAATAAGTGAGCATGTGTTTGTGTCTATGGACACATATCTGGAGGCCAGAAGTAGATGTGATGTAAAGTATCTTCCTGTATTTCTCCCCACTTCCTGTGTATGTGATTAATATATACGCATCATGTGGGTGAAGGTGCCCTCAAAGGCCAGAAAGGGCTGTGTATTCCCTGGAACTGGAGTGTCTGATGTTCTGAGTGTACCTCTCTGCTGAGGACTGGAGGGGTATACAGCAGGTGACAACTAGTGTTTGACAAATTGAACCACCAGACAAATGACTTCCTGTTGGGGTTACTGACTGTTACTGATTGGTTGCTTCTGTCTGTTACTTTCTCATGTGCCACCACTTAGCTTGATAATAAAACAAAACAAAACAAAAACCAGCTGTGGGTTCTTTACAGCCCATCGATAGTGCTTTACATCTTAGGGCTTACAGCTGTGGATGATCAGGAAGGTGATTTCTGCTTAATCTATATAATTCTAATAATACCAGAATATTTTTCATAACTGACACAGGAAAGTAACAGCTAATTTTAGACTTCAGAACAAATTCAAAACAGACTAAGCTTCCCCTGCAAATAAAATACACAAAAGCAAATTTCCAAGTGTCTGTTGAATCAGTGTCAGAACTGAAGTATCTGTGGTAGACATAACCCTGTAGAGTAATTAACTTTTTGCACATAGTCCCAGTCTCAGTTTATAGACTCCAGGTTCAGCCAACTGTTTACCTTCTGTCTGGGAACCCTCACCAATTTAGGACTATGTGCAAGGTGAAGCCAATGCTCACTGGCTGGTCAGCATGATCTTCCTAGCCTGAAAAAAACTGTGTGACTTAGATGTTATGAGAATGTGTCAGGCCCTGAAAATGTAACATATTATTGTCCAGAGAGAAAAGAGAAGAGGTGTGAAGAGATGTAACTGTGTGGAGACAGAAATATATTTAGAGAGATTGTTTTTCAAGAGTAAGTAAAAGAGAAAGTTACCATCAGAAAGCATGTGTGTTTTCTTAATTACTTTCAGACAGAAACTTAATTTTTTAAAAAAAGTTTTAGTTATTAGATATACAGTGTACAGAAGAGGGTATCAGTGTCATTATAGATGGTTGTGGGCTGGTGGTGCATGCCTATAATCTCAGCACTTAAGAGGTAGAGACAAGGAGTTGGAGAGATGGCTCAGAGGTTAAGAGCACTGGCTGCTTGTCCAGAGGTCATGAGTTCAATTCTTACCAACCACGTGGTGGCTCACAACTATCTATAATGAGATCTAGTACTCTCTTCTAGCCCGTAGGCTTACATATATACAAAATACCGTATAAACAAACAAACAGACAAACAAATAAATAAATCACATAATAAGTAAATAAATAAAAAAAAAGAGGTGGAGATAGGGAAAAAAAGAGTTCAAGGCCAGCTTGAGCTACCTGAGACCCTGTCAAAACAAAGCAAAATCTATGAGAAAGGTTATGGGGAAAAAAAGAAATATCTTTAACAGGGTTCCTTAATGGAGCTAGCCTATAACCATATAAAAAGGAGATGTAGACAAGACACTGTATAAACCTTATCTTAGCAAGCTGAACAAATATTTATTTATTAAATATTTACTTAAATATTTGAACTTATTGTTTATAGTCTAGGTACTTATAGTAAGTATTTAAAGCTTCAAAAAGAAAAAGGAAATTCCCATAAAGATCTCTGTTCGATAACTATAATCTGATCAGTTGCTCCATGTCACAGCAGAATAGCTCCAAGTGCACCCTGGGAAAGCAGGTCCCCAGTGGGAAGGATGCTCACTCATACTCACTGTTGGGTTATCAGGAAGTCACTCTCCAAGCCTACAGCAGGTTGGTCAGACTGAAGTTCCAGGGCTGCAGGCAGGCATCACACTCTTCTGGGGATGTCTGGCCTGCTCGGTCCAGTTTATTTCTTCAAGGGTTGCACCCTGTGGCCTTACATATGGCTGTCCCCATTCTGGATGGAGAACTACATTACTCCTAGGTCAAACTGAATTTTATTTCACAGTAGCAACTTCTTCATCTTTCCCCAAAAGAATTCATGACTGTGTTTGTGTTTCTTATGCAGCTTTTAAAAAATTAATGGTTAATGGTTGCTGGGTACCACCTTTAATCCCAGCACTGGGAGGCAGAGGCAGGAGGATCTCTGTGAGTTCAAGGCCAGCCTGGTCTACAGAGTGAGTTCCAGGACAGAGGAACTGCATAGTGAGACCCTGTTACAAAAACAAACAAAACAACAATAAAAATGTTAATAGTTTTAGGTAAAGACAAGCTTCAAATTATTTTCTATTTTTATTAAATGTGTTTTTGTAAGGAATATATTACACTTAAAATTCACCACCATAAATAAAGACTAATTTTAAAATCTATTTTACTCATTAAAAATGTAAACATAAAAGAATTCCTTCCCTAGTCTCAACCCTAATTAAAAACAAACAAACAAACAAACAAACAAACAAACAAACAAACTGCCTTCTCTCCAGCTCAGCCCTTTCTTTAGAATGAGCAGCACAGACTTTAGCAGAATGTGTCAGTCCTCCTGGGCTGGGGCAAAGGTCACAGGAAGAACTAGTGCCCTGCAAGAAGCTAGCTGTGAGGTTGTGAGTGACATCTATGCCCTTCTGCAGGGACCTGTCAGCTGTCTTCAGAGAGAGGCTCTTCTCTGTTCATCTGCCTTCTCAGTCCACAGCTCTCAGTCCACAGCTGGGCAAGGCGGGAAACACAGCATGGAGGCTGAGCAAGGCCAGCAGTGACCTTGTCCTCGTCAAGCGTTAATCTTGAGGCTTCAGAATGTAAAGATCCAGACCAACCATCTAACTGCTTTACACATGCTGCAATCAGGAAATGTCCTGTTTCTGAGGGTGGCGTGAGG
>PVIH01010853.1:0-52500 GCA_004025045.1 Sigmodon hispidus
ATTGGCTACCTTTCTCTTTCCCTCCAGGATTCAGACTAGATAAGAGAGTATTGGCAGAGAGCAGCCCAGTGCTGGTTCACATAGCGTTTTCACCATACCAGGAAAACTAGACTAACATGATTCTAATGTCTTTGGATAGATAAATTATCTTTTCCTGGATTAATTTTAATCAGATGAACCTATGATAGGAATATGTACTTAAAAAATCCCTGACTGGACGATAGGTGAGCTAAGGAGAACCTGACAGACAGACAGACAGATCACCAGGCAGCACTGCTCAGCAGGAACCATGGCTGAGACCGAGTCAGTACTTTGCAGAGGACACAGTCAGGCACCATGATGGCTTGTTTGGTGATCCCCAGCTTTAAGAGCTGCTCAGGTTGGGGTAGAGTATGGCCTGAGTTTCTGCCCCGTTCTCTACGTGCTTGCAGAACACCATGTTTTTACTAAACACACTGTGAAAAACATAGGGCCCTGCTTGAAACAGCCACACAGGTTGCCTTCTTGTATGCAAATTACCAGATTGCTGCAAGGGGACGCATCCTTAGCATTCTGTTTATAACTATTTCGTACACAAGATTGTGTAGCTTTTCATTATAGTTTAGCCATAGACAAAACATTAATAGAAGTCAGGTAGTGCTGGTGCAAGCCTTTAGTTCCAGCACTCAGGAGGAGAGGCAGGCAGGTCTCTGAGTCTGAGACTAGTTGGGTCTACAGAGTAGATTCCAGAGCAGCTAGGGCTACAGACTCTCAAGAAGAAGGAGGAAGAGGAGGAGGAGGAAGAATAAAAAGAAGATAAAGAGAAATAAAAGAAGGGAAGAAAGGGAAAAAGGTAGGAAGAAAGAGGAGAGGAAGTGTTGTGGTTTGAATGAGGAATGGTTCCCATAGACTCACAGAGTGGCACTAATTGAAAGGGTTAGGAGATGTGGCCTTGTTGGAGTAGGTGTGGCCTTGTTGGAGTAGGCGTGGCCTTGTTGGAGTAGGTGTGGCCTTGTTGGAGTGGGTGTGGCCTTGTTGGAGTAGGTGTGGTCTTGTTGGAGTGGGTGTGGCCTTGTTGGAGGAAGCCTGTCACTTGGAGGGGGTGTGGGATTTGTGGTTTCAAAAGCCCATTCCAAGCCTAGAGTCTCTTTCTTCCTGCTTCCAGAGCATCTTGATGCAGAGCTCTCAGCTCCTTTTCCAGCACCCATCTGCCTGTGTCACCATGCTCCCTGACCATGATAATGGACTAAACTTCCCAAACTGTAAACCAGCCTCAATTAGATGCTTTCTTTCATAGGAGTTGCTGTGATCATGATGTCTCTTCACAGCTAGAGAATAGTGACTAAAAAGGGGCTAAAGCAAAAAGAAAGAAGCCGACTTTGTATCATTCCTCATCCCACCCAGCTTCAAGCTTAGGGCTTTAAACTTAATTTGAGGGATCTGGCACATGCAGTCCCACGGCTGTAAAGATTCAGTGTCTGTGCCTCAATCGCACAGCTTGAGCCTCCATTTGTACCTGTGATGATGTTTGCTGTCTTTTCTCTGTCAGCTTAATGCTCAATGAAATGTCTGCCTGGATCTGAATGTCATCTTCATTCAGCCTGTAGCTGCTTACCTTTCTCTTAGGAATGAACACTGCTCAGTCAATGCAGAGGGAGGTGTTCACTGAGCACCTATGAGCACAGATCTGTTTAATCCTTAAAACTTGGGCTTAGTGCTGTTTGCAAAGATAGAAACAGAGAGGGAGAGAGGGAAAGAGAGAGAAAGAAGGGGAGAGGGAGAAGAGAGAGAGGGGGGAGAGAGGAAGAGAGAGGGGGGAGGGAGAGAGAAAGAGAGGGAGGGGAGGAGGGAGAGGGACAGAGAGAGAGAGAGAGAGAGAGAGAGAGAGAGAGAGAGAGAGAGAGAGAGAGGAAAGCAGGGTCAAGACATTCTTTGTAATCTGTGTGTTGTATTTAGTACCGGAATGACATGCTACCCATTTCTCCTCCATCACAGGAAGAAATCCCAGAGTCACAGAGTATAGGATCAGGGCAAGTTGATGTTTTTCTCTTTGTAATCAATAGCCATCAATTTTTGCATCATTCTAAATTGGTTTGTTTTCATGATCTCACCCATTTTATGAGTTAGAAAATGTTCAGAAGGAATCTCCATGAGCTGATTGTATGTTGTTCTTTAGGAATAAACATTTAGCTGGGAGTCATTTCTCATAGACTTATTAACTTTGAGAAGCCCAGTAACACTCCTTATGTATTTGTGTTTATTTTACCTGTGTGAGTGTTTGCCTGCGTGCATGTCAGCACAGCATGCATGGCACCATGTGTTTGCCTGATGCCTCAAGAGGTCGGAAGAGGGATGTTGGCTCCTTGGAAGTGGAGTTACAGATGGTTGAGGCACCACATGTGGGTGCTGGGAATCAAGCCCCTGCCCTTTGGGAAGGGAGCACTCAACAAGTGCTCCTCACCTGCCTCCCCCACCACACCAGTCACTGTCTTTATGACAATGGGTATTGTGAACAGAGGTGGTTCTAGAGATAAAAGGGAGTCTTCTATGAAAAATACAATCTATTTCCCTGGCCAAGCTATGAAAAGTGGAGATGAGTGAAATGATTCTATGCATGCTTTCTTGCCTTTCTCATAAGGGCGTGGCTTCCACACCAGTTGGTCTGAGGCAGCCAGGCCTTCTACAAACTGGCCATGGAGTGTGCAATTTAAATTACTGGTGCAACTTCCAAAGCTCTCTCTCATTTATTATAGTGAATTGCAAAATAAGGGATCTTCCATGCATAGATCTCATTCTCTATTTCTCTATTATTTGCTTTATCTATTCAGCTAGACTTAATTGCTATTTCACAGCAGTCTCCATGAAATCTGGTTAGCTTGCCCATTGTCAACTGTAGTTTCAGGAGATTTATGTAACTTAATGGTATTAGCCAGACCTGCTCTTTTTGGAGGGCTCCTGTGAGCTCCTTTGCCCTCACATGCTCTGGTCCAAGATACAGTGACCTGAGAAACGTGTCAAGGGAGATCTGCACAAGAGTGCTTTCTACATCCATTTCAGAAGAAAGTCTGGAGGCAGATTCTCAGTTCTCCCTATCTGTGGCTTTCCCCTCTGAGAAAACAACCAACTGTTGATCAAAAATATCCCCCCACAATTCCATCTGTTAGGACATATGCAGACATTTCTACTTGTGTAATGGCTACTTACATAGCATTTACATAGTACTGGGTATTGCAAAGAATAAAAAGATTTAAAGACTATGGGATAATGTGCATAGTTTATACACAAACACTATACTGTTTATGTAAATGATGAGCATCTGTACATTTTGATATTCCCCAAGGTTCCTGGATATCCAGAAAAGATTGCATAGAAAAAACAATGATGGCCTTTCATAACGATTTGTGTTCTCATTTTAAAATATTTTAAAATCTGAATGTTTTAGCCTTGATGGAGGAGAAAACAATAAAAAATTTGAAGGTAAAATGTGGAGGACAACTTGAGAGAGAGAAATTTATCTTTCATCTTTATTATTGTCTATTTGTTTTCTGAGACAGGTCCTCATTGTGTGTCTCTGGCTGTCCTGGAACTCACTCTGTAGGCCAGGATGCCTTTGCACTAACAAAGATCCTCCTGCCTCTGCCTCTGAGTGCTGGCACTAAAAAGTGCGCATCACTGTGCCAGGCCTGCTCTTGTCTTCTTAAATATAACTAAGAGGGGGAAAAAACTGAAACCACAAATAAAACACATGCATTTCCTTATGGCGGGATAAGCTCTCAGCTCTGTCATTTGTGAGATCAAAACGCCATCAACCAAACCAAACAGCCATTTTCATGGTGAGTTTTGTGTTTAGTATATGAAGTATTTCTGGATTGTCATCAAGCTAGCGTTTATGACCACTGTAGAGAAAGAAAATATTTAACAACAGAAAATTATGACATTGTCCTGATTCCGACAAGAGAAGAAAGGAGACTACAAATGCTTCTTAAAAATAGACTTGCAACTCCTGAGGCATATGGGGACAAAGTAGGAGGAGATGCTTCCTGAGAGAGCCAGGGATTTTAAGTGTCTGGATTGACTGGGGAAAAATAACTGGTTTTCTGTGCTGATTAAATTACCATTAGTTCTTGCCTTAGAACCCACCCTGCCCATTGGAAAAAGGGGAATCCCACATTTATTTCTCTGGGATATCAAATTAACTCAGGTCCCACTCCCCATTATATTACAAATAAATCCCTAATGTGGACAATAGTCCTTATGTTATGTGTAGTAACAAATTATCCTTCTGGTTAAAAAATATAAATTTCTTGAAACCTGTTCATCTGAGCTTTGGGAAAAAAGAGTATGGATAGTAGCTCTCCTTAGCAGGGACGAGATTGCAGCTGCAGCCAGCCTTGTTGGCACACCTTTACCCCAGCATTCCCTGGAGGCAGAGGCAGGCAGATCTCTGTGAGTTTGAGGCCAGCCTGGTCTACATAGAAAGGTCCAGGACAGCCAGAGCTACACAGTTAGACTCTGTCTCAAACAAAAATTATAAAAAAAGAAAAAGGAAAATACTTGTACAGCTGCTCAGTGCTGGTTTTCTTCATCTGTCTGCACCCCTGTGGAGGTCAGAAGACAACCTGCTTGATTTGGTTCTTTCCTTCCAGTAGGTGGGTCCCAGGGATCAAACTTAGGCCATCCTCTAGCTTCCCATAGGGCCTCTCTAGATTCCACACGTGGCATTTCTTCTCAGAACCTTTCTGGCTTCAGAAGGTGTCCAAGGCTGCAAACCAGGGTCTGTGCGATCTCCTACTCTGGCAGAATGTAGTGCACTCCTACTTTTTCACTTTTTGACCATTACAAAGTCTCCAAAACGCCCTGAGCACCCCCCTTGCCTTAGCTACCCGCCACCAGTGTCTCTGATTTCCTCCACACTCTCTTTGCCGGTTTCTCCCTTTATGGTGGCAGTTTTTACAACATGGCCCGAGACATGTCCTTTTCTAGAGCTCATGTTTCTAACATGGTGAGGTCTGTAATTTTGATTCTGGCAGGAATTAATAATCTCCTTGTTATATACCTAATTAGTTTTTCATCAAAATCACTGTTAGAATCTACTCATTATTCTGTTGAGGCTTCCCCCCTCAGGTGATGAGCCAGAGGTATTCCGAGAAACTTTTAGTCTATTAAAGGCTCCATGGACCCATCATCCTCCCCATTCAATTAAGAATCTCCCTTTAAATTCTCCCAGTAGTAGCTAGGTGTTTTTCCAGAGACCCCTAAATAGCATAAGGTTTTCAGGAGACATGTGATGCCCTTTGCTGTTTAAGTTCTAGGCTTTAGAAGACAACATGTAGCTTCTGTCCTGATAGACTGTAGAACTGTCTTATGCAGTTACTATGATGGTAGACTGCAAGACTGTCTTGTGCAGTGTATTGTTTTTCTAAATAATTTCAGAGGATAGCCCTTAGAAGGAATGGAAGGAAAACCTCAAATAGACCGAGAAGCCTACTTCTGAGGTCTAGTTTTTGGGCTTCTCTACTTTGAGCAACCAGGCTCCTAAGAGGCTCAGCAGAGCTTCTGAGGGCATGCTGTTTCTGAGTTTAAGTTCTTACCTGGACTAGAGACCTGTTTAGCATGAGAATCTAAAGAATGCTTTCAGCTGGAGATAGGAATTTCTGGTTGTCTGATGGTCTGGAACCTTCCTCTCCTTGACATTAGGAGGAGGGATTTTAGGTGTCAAGGGATCTTCAAAGATGCTTATCCACTATTTCTTCTAGAAATTTTAGCTCTTTTAGTAGATGAACTTACCATTCAGGTTCATGTAAACAGTTGCAAAAGTTCTTAAAGCTTCTCTCTGCCTTCATTCACCTCACCCCAGGGCTTAATTTATAACACAGCAACCCACCAAGGCTGCATCTCAGACTCAAGGCATAGCACCTGTTCCTATTTGATGCCAAGAACAATGTATATCTGAGGGTCTACTCCAGAATTTGCTCCAAGCAAATGCTTGTCAAGGCTCCAGCTGGACTCACGTTTGTCTGGTTAACACTGTGATGGCCCAAGTATCTGCAGTCAGCAACTGCCAGGTCCTTTCAAAATTGAAAGCACTTTTGTGTGCAAAGATGAAGAAGCCATGATTGAATTCTCAAAGAGTTACCAGAGAAATGTATAGCCAAGAAATAGAAGCTTTCTTAGGGTTTCTATTGCTAGTAAGAGACACCTTGACCATAGCAACTCTTAGAAAGGAAAACAATTAAATGAGACTGGCTTACATTTCAGAAGTTTAGTGCCATTATCATGGCAGCATGCAGGCAGACCTGGTGCTGGAAGAGCTACATCTTGTTCTGTAGGCAACAGGAAGTGAGCTGTCACACTGGGCATAGCTTGAACATATGAGACCTCAAAGCCTATCTCCTACACTTCCTCTAACAAGGCCACACCTCCTAATAGTGCCACTCCTTATGTGCCAAGCATTCAAACACATGAATCTATGGGGCATACCTATTCACAAAACCACAGAGGCCCTGAAGTAACCTGATTAGACATACTGCTACCTCATATGTGGGTGGAGGGTTCAGTGGTCAGGGTTACTGCATTACACAAGGCAGAGATGCTCAGAGATGCTTCAGTAGGGGCTTTCTGGGAAGATCAAGGTTTCTCTCTAAGACATCTGCATATAATGGTTTATTTGCTTTGGATAAGGACTCAAGGCTACAGAGGGTGTGCTACTGCAACTCAATAGTGCTAACACTGGCATGAGCTGAAGTGGATTATGTGTTATGTTTTAAATAATAGTCCTGCCTATGAGTTTAATAAAAGCTGACTGGCCAAAAGGTGGACAGGAAGTGTGGGTGGGGCTACCAGGCTAAGAAAACTCTGAGTACAGGAAGAATAGAGACAGATGCCAGACACAGAGCCACCAGAGAGAGCTGCCACAGATACGATGAGGAGACAGCAGCAGACACAGGGGAAAGAAGTGAAATGCTGCTATGAGAAAAGGTACTGAGCCATGTGGCTGAACAAGATAGGTTGAGTTCAGATGAAGGAGCTAGCAAGTTTTATGCCTGGGCCCTAGGTCAATCATCTTAAAAATAATATAAGCCTGTGTGTGATTATTTAAGGTTAAGTGGGGCCGAGAGTGAGACTAAATTTTTGGTCCAGCCCAGAAAGTCCGGGCCAGAACCATTTACAGCAAATGGCTGCCCAATGTCAGTGATATACACCCACATAAATCTTGAGAAAGATTAAAAACACTTGTAGAGCACAGAATCGGAGTCGTGTTTCTCACATGAGCTGTGGTACAAAAAATGCACTGGTGAGGTGTACGAAATTGGGTTTGAATTAAAAATGGTGGTCTTTTAGAGTGCAGCTTAAAAACTGCAACAAGGCCAGTTCCTGAGCCTCAATCTAAGAAACAAGCTGCTTATGGTGGATTTAAGGTTTCTGTTCTCACAGACAAAAGGGAACAGAGTCAAAGATTGATTCTTAGTAGTAGCAGGTTTTTTTTTGGATCAAGTCTGTTTGCTGGAGGCAAGCAGAGGTGCAGCTTTTTGAACTAAAGTTTCCTGATTCAGCCTTAGAGGCAAAACACTTGTGAGTCTTTTGGGAGGCCCTGCTGCCAGATACTTGGATGGAGTTCATGAGCAGCAGACAGCAGTGCTTGACTGGGTGATTATATAGACCCTAAACTTCCCCCAGAGTAATAATTGTGGGTCCTACCAATACCTCAGCTAAAAAGCTAAACTTCAGCTAGACTAGGAGCTGAGTGAAACCAGGCAGCCACCCTAGTGACACCTTTAATCCTTAGCCACACCTTGGCAGATTAGAGGTGGTGGAGAAAAACAAAGAAATAGGGTGAACTGGGTGGAAGATTAAAGATATGAACAGAAACAGAAAGTAATAAAGAGAGCTGGGTGAAGTCAGCCATCCTAGTGAAGCCTTTAATCCTCAAACCAAACCTTGGCAGATTAAAGGTATGTAGAAACAGAAAGAAGCAGAGACAGCTCAGTGAATCAGCCACCCTAGCAAGCAAAGGAGTGGTCAGAAACAGAAAAGATAAGATATAAGAGATTACAGTAAAGACAGATTTTTTTTTTTTAAAAAAGAAACCTGTAAGTGGTTTAGGATATTTTTTAAATACATGTAGGCTTGAGAGAGAAAATAAAAAAATGAAAAAGGATAGAGAAAATCCTTAAAAAAGAAATAGAATAAAAAGAAATAGTAATAAGCTGCGTAAAAATGGAAAATGCAAAGAGTGTTGGGATACTGTATGTTATTGTCTTGTCTTTCAGTTTTTTGACTATAAAAGAAGTAGTAAAAGCTGCTAAAAGCCATTTGAATGTAAGTGCTGTTGCATTAATCCAACCTATATATTTGGTAAATGAGTTGATATTAAAATTGAAATCAAAAGATATACTACATTGGAGAAGAGGTTTCCTTTTTATTTCTACAGAAAATGAGAAGCTGTGGATTTATTCCCAGTTAAAGAAAATAAGGTTTGATAGAGGAAGACCCCCTGAAACATCTCCAATGGAAATAAATGTCCCAGATGATTCAGAATTTCAGAGCACCTCTGTTGCAGTTTCCTCTGAGTTCTGCATTCAAAACAACTTCAAGGAGACTGGCTGGGCTGACCCTGTTTTACAGACTACTCCACTGAAGACTTGTCCATAATCTTAATTCCTCTTTGAGTTCCCCTTGGGATTGCCAATGCCCCCTTTCAGCAGGAAGTAGCCTAGAGAACTATGCCCACATTCCCCCAAAATGGATTATGGGTGTTTGTATTTGTTTATGTTTTGGATATAAGTTGTTATAGATAATAAAAAAGAAAAAGGATATTAGATTTGTAGTTTCTCCTGTTTTAAAAAGAGAAAAGGGGGAAATGTAGTGGATTATGTGTTACATTTTAAATAATTGTCCCACCTATGGGTTTAATAAAAGCTGATTAGTCAAAAGGCAGACAGGAAGTGTGGGCAGGGCTACCAGGCTAAGAAAACTCTGAGTACAGGAAGAACAGAGACAGATGCCAGACACAGAGCCTCCAGAGAGACATTTGACAGAGAGCCACCAGAGAGAGCTGCCACAGACACGACCAGGAGACGGCAGCAGACACAGAGGAAAGAAGCTGAAATGCTGCTATGGGAACAGGTACCGAGCTGTGTGGCTGAACAAGATGGGTTAGTTTAGATGAAGGAGTTAGAAAATTATATGCCAGGCTGGAGAGATGGCTCAGAGGTTAAGAGCACTGACTGTTCTTCCAGAGGTCCTGAGTTCAATTCCCAGAACCCACATGGTGGCTTACAACCATCTATGATGACAACTGGTGCCCTCATCTGTTTACATAATAAATAAATAAATAAATCTTTAAAAAAAAAAAGAAAATTATATGCTTGGGCCCTAGTCAATTGGCGTAAAAATAATACAAGCGTCTGTGTGATTCTGTGGGACTGTGGGCCTGAACTTCTGAGCTAGACTGGAAAGTCTGGGCAGAACCATTTACAACAAAGGGCACTATCTTCTGCTGCTTTCATAGTTTAAAACATAATTTAGTTATTGTCATTATAGGTGTGCATGATGTATGTGGGTATGGACGTGCCACAGCCCATATGTGGTGGTCAGAGGGCAACTCTGCTGAGTTACATATCTTTTCCCATTTCATACGAATTTAGGGTATTGAACTCATTATTCATTGATTTCAAACATCTTATTTGAAATAAATATAAACAAAAAGAATTGCAGGAATATTTCAGAGATGATTTATATATATTTTATATGGATTCTCCAGTTTTTAAAAATTGTAATATTAATCTTATGTCTTGCATTGTTTTCTGAATCACTTGAGAGGAGGGACGATGTCCTATATTTGTATATATTCTTATTATGTCAGTATAGATTTCCTAGGAACCAGAATATGCTCTCATGCCACTAGAACACAGTTATAAGTAATAAGAATGATAGATGATGCTTTTTATTATTAGTCCATATTCTAAACTTATCAGCTACATCAATAATGTCCTCTATAGCATTGTTTTCTCCTTGAATACAGATCTATCCCAGCCTCATACCTTATATTTGGTAATAATGTTTCTTTTACCTTGAGAAAAAGATTTTAATCATTTTTCATTATATTGACCCATTTTAATTTGGGTTTTATGTAATATTTCCCCTGATAAGACTCGGTTATGTGTTCTTGATCAGAATTCTGCATAGATTTGCATAGAGGATATTGGGTGTACACATCCAGGGACACATGAGGCCTGCTTGATAATTATTAAGCTAAATTTTCATAATCTGATCAAAGTATAACTGGTTTTATTCTTGTAAAGTTACTTTTATTTTTAAAGTATTATAACTAATAAACACAATACAGAGACATACTTTAGGGTCACTTTCCATTACTCATTAGGTTTGAACCAAAGATTTAATATCCATTGAAATTCCTAGTCAGATAGTTTGATATGGTGATATTCTTCCACATTTAAGCACTGTCTCCAAATCTATCAGCATTCTGTTGTATAGAAAAAGCCTTTTCTCTTCAGTTGTTTATTTGGTAATAATCACTGTTATTGCCTAGATTCACACCTTTTATATAGGAGTTTATATCTGTGATCTTGATACCCAAAGAATGAGATGTTGAGTGGGGACCCTCTCCCCCGCATTGTCCCCCCATCCTCCTCCTCTTTTTCTCCCCACCCCCATCTTTCCTCTTTCCTCACACGCTCCCTCATCCTCTGAAAGTGTTTCTTTACTTTCTGGAATAAGAGGGTTTCCTGGGCTTATCATATATCATATATCTTCTCTGTTCTTTTTAGTGGAGAATGATGTTTAGAAGCGAAGACTGGAGTGCTAGATATGCTTGCTTATAGCAGGACATTACAGTTCTTTTTCTTTAGCAAATGAAGCTAGAATATAAAATTTACAGACATCACTGTAACAGGATACCTGTAGATTTGTATTGATACCTGCAGGTCTTTTCTGCTGCCTTCTTTTCTTTTCTATTCACTTCTTTTTCTTCTTTTCTTTTCTTCCTTCCCTCTCCCCCTCTCTTCCTCCCCTCTCCATCCCTTACTCCCTCCCTCTCTGTTAGCCAGAATCCTTGCTTTCCTGGAATTTGCTAATGTAGACCAGGCTGGCCTCAAACCCATAGCAATCCACCTGTCTCTGCCTCACAAGAGCTGGGGTTAAAGGTGTGTGTCAACATGACTGGCAACTTTTTTTTCCATATTGAGAATTCAGGACCCTCAATCAAAACAAATGTACTCATTTGCTTAGTTTTACAATATACATACAATAGTTTCAAAGATTTTGCTCCTGTGCATGTACAAAATAAACTTGTTGAGAAGAGGTCAAGGTTTGTTTTTGTGATTTTGTTTTTCCTTCGACTTAATGTATATGGAACACTCTGCTCACAACTATGTGTATTAGTCCTTTGTTTAAATGTCCTTCAGTGTTTCTATTATTTAGTTCTACTTCAGTTGAATTTATTTCTTTCCATTTTCATTTATTTTTTAATGCTCTGTGCTATAGCAGTAGAAACCCTATTCCTATTTAGCAGCTATAAACTCTATTTTGCCCACTCTTGTTAATGGACTTTTATCTTTGAGTATTTAGACTATTAACGTGCATCTGAAAATCAGAATTACACGAAAGTCATTCTCAGAGCTGTTTCATTTTCTCTTATCTCTTCAGTCTTATCCCATTCTTCTCCAAAGTTAAACAATTTTGTTGTTTTCTAATTTGCTTTCTCGGTGTTTCTTTTCAGGGAATAAAACAAACAAACACAAAGATTTGTTTGTAGTTTACAGTTTATTATTTGTCTGTAAAAGAAAGTATCTTGAACATTCTCTTTTGTGCTTTGCATATTATTTCATAGTATCTGATAGAAATCACTCTATTTACAAACAGATTCTCCTGTTTTCTTATTGTGAAATAGTTATCCAGTACATTATTGCTCTATATGGTAGGTTTTTTTTTTTTAAACCCATTTTTAGTGTTAGGACATTTAGATAGTGTGCCAGTTAGTTTTTATAGTCAATTTGATAGTCTAGAATCACCTGAGTAGAGTCTTAATGAGGAATTTTCTAGACCAATTGACTTGTGGACAAGTCAGTGTGATGGGGGATTGTTTAAATTGTTAGTTGGTTTAAGAATATCTAGCCCACTGTGGGCAGCATCATTCCCCAGGCAGGAGATCCTCAACAGTGTAAGGGAGGAAAAAGCTAGCCACCAGCATGCAAGCAAAGGTTCACGTGTTTCTTCTCTCTGTGTACTTGGCTGCGTGTGCTACTATGATCCTTAACCTGACTTTTCTGCAGTAATGGATGGTAGCCTGGAATTGGAAGACAAAAAGGACTTTGTTCCAGAAGTTGCTTTTTGTTACAATATTTTACCACAGCAACAGAATAAAACTAGAATACTTGGTTTCCAGTATTTTGCCAATTATTATTGTCGTTGACTAAGTTCATGAGCTTTTTAAGATATTGTTGCAGATGTAAATTTCTAAAGGTAGAATTAACAGATAGAGTTAAATATGCACACTATTTTGTCAGAAACTGCCAAAGATTGAGGAATAGCTCAGTGAGGAAAGGACCTGCTGTCTAGACTCAGTTTAGATCCCCCAATGTCATATTAAAGCCAGTAACTCTATCCCTAGGCAGTGGAGACCAGGAGATCCCCAAGTCCCATTGGCCAGCCACTCCAGTTACAATGCTGAGCCTCAGGTTCAATGAGAAACCTGAGGAGAAACACCTGGACATTGATGGCTAACCTTCACATGTGCTTTGTGAGTACATAGACCTTCACACATGCAATTAAGAAAAAAATTTGCCAAATTCCTTTCATGCTGACTATACAACTTTGATATCCAGTCCAATACACAAAGGAGATTCCTGTAGTCTTCTACAGAGTGAACTGTCACGGTTTTGATTTATTTTCTCATCTTGATGTCATCTCTTTGTGTTTTAGTTATCATTTCTCTCAAAATAAGGTTGAACATTTTAATCATATATTTAATCACTGTTTTCTTGTATTTGGGGAAATTATTCATAATTTTGATTACTTCTTGGTGATTTTTTATTTTGTTTATCAATTTTTGACATTCTGTATGTATATTTATAGGTTCTTTTATATTTCTTAACTCATATGCACATGCAAAAATACATGGGACTCAATATTTTTAAAAGACTCTTCCCAGTATCCCTAGGCATGGAGTACAGCTCAGTGGTTAGGGAACTGGTTGCTCTTTCAGAAGATGGTGTTTACATTCCCTGCACCCACATGGTAGCTCCCAGCTGTCCTATAACTGAGTCTCTGGGGGACCAGACAAGCATATGGTACATGGACATACATATAAACAAAACACTTATACACAATAAGTTAACAAAATTAATTAAAATTATGTTTATTTTAATTCTCTCTCAGATTTTGACCCTATTCATGGTATATTTATTCTAGATGAGGTACCGTGTTCTAACTGATCTCATGAGACTGAGTGCTCTTTTAGTTCTCAGATAAGTGATGTATGATATCTTTCTGTATGCTGTGAATACCAGTGGTTAATAAAGGGACTATGTTGGCCTTTGGCAAGGCATCTGAGAAGCAAGCGGGCAATCAGAATAGGTAATGAGGAAGGAGAGCTGAGTCAGACAGAGACCTGAGCTGCCACCCAAGGAAGCAAGATGTAAAGAAGTACAGGAAGCCATGAATCACAAGGCAAAACATAGATTAATGAAAAATGAGCCTTAAGCCAAACAGCTGGTAATTAATAAAAGCATTTGTGTGATTATTCGGGACTGATTGGCTATGGGACTGGCTGGGTGGGACATGGAAACTTTTAACTACACTTAAGTGCTGAGGATGCTGAAGGGACCTATCCCATAGATGTTGGCCCCAGGAAGAGAAGTTATGGTTCCCAGGGGTAGGGTGATCCTCAACAGTTCCTTCCTTCAGTTTTTTGACTCAGTTTCTCTGTGGTTGCTTGCTGAATAGGACTGCACAGCCTGTGTAAGTCTGTGTTTTCTTACTTGGCTGTAGCATTAATTCTGTGGAATTAATGAAGTTGTTATTGAAGCCCATTCTGTTCTTCAAGCCTTTATATTTATTTGCATAGTTACTGACTAATAATCATTAATATCTACTGTCGTGATTTATACTTTCTATTGTTTTAGTTGGTTGTTTCTTGATTCTGTTCTCGTCTATCATCTATTTTTCCCCTTTCTTTTTGACACAGTGTCCCATATAATCTAGTTTGGCCTCAAGTTTTGCTATGTAGCCAGGGATGACATGGAGCGTCAGATCCTCCTGCTTCTATCTCCTAGTGTTGGGATCACAGGGCTGTACTAAGACCCCTGGTTTCATGTGGCTGCTGAGAATTGAGCCCAAGTTTTATGTGTCCTACATAAGCACTCTATACCCTGAGCTGCATCACTAGCCTTTTGTATTTTGACAGTTGTAAGTATTTTCCTTTCTGATTATTCCAGATACTTTTAGCAGAAAGTTAAACAGTATTCTTATATTTTTGCTGATCTATTATCTTTAGATTGATTTAGCTCTTATAATATTTTCTTAACATTTTTTATACATACATCATGTATGTTTTTTTCAAACAAACAGACATCATTTTTTCCCTCTGTGTCCTAACCCCTGTCTGATTTTAAAAATCTTTATAGCACAATTATTGCAGCTTCTTTCTGAATTGATATTTGTTTGCATTTATTCTCTTTACAAAAATGATACTTAGTTTCAAGTGTTTACAACAAATTGAAGCCTAAGTTAATTTAAGCATCCAGCCTAAAAACATAAGAAACAATAAGGAAAGTCCCAAAGAACAGAAAAAAATGTATGTAACATAGTTATATCACATTTGTAACTACATATGTGTGTATTATACAGGGTTTGTGAGTGGAAATTGGCTTTGATCAAATGTGGACCCTGAGTGAGACTGTGGTCTGGGGCTGGAGGCTGACATGGTGGAGTGGTTAGTAAAGGGAGATGGATGGAATGCAAGAGCTAGCGATAGTCTTATGAAGATGGTCTGAAATCAGTTATTTCTTGTTTTTGCAGTGTGAACATTTTGCAGAGACCAAGGCAATACTCACGAATCTAAACATGCATCCCCACTGGGATTCTGAGAGCTGAAGCTGGCAAAGAAAGAACAGTTACAGGTCTCAGGCTGCACTGCATCATCCACGTGCTTCAGTTAAACACTCAGAGGCAAAGGAGGGAAGTTTGAGGCTTTCAGTTTAAAGGTAGCTGGTGTGCTTAGCCAGTTCATGCTAGGCAGGGCTCTGGGACAAACAAACATGACACTTACCCATCTATCCCCAATCTCCCAAGAGTCTTTGTGACCTATAGTAACCAGGAGCATCTAGGAAAGGGAATCTATCATAAATAATCTTTTTTGTATTGTAAACTTTTAATCTAAAATTATTTATCTTCTGTTTAAAATGTGTCTGGTATAGTTTCCTTTGGGAAATGGTTCTGATAGTTTCTGGCTTTTATTTCAAAATGTATTTATTATTCCATGACGTCAGAGAGCTCTGTTCTCAGTCATGTAATCTAGATTAGCATGGCTATTCTCTCAGCACTAAGGAACTTTCTCCATTGATTCAGGATGTCACAGTTGCTGGGCATCCAGCTGTCACTCTAAAGGGCTTGTCTTTGAAAGCATGGTTTTTGTTCTTTCTGTCTGTCGTAAAGATCTGCTTCTTGTCTTTGGTGCAGAATATTCCTATTACCCCTCTCAGTGTATACTTCTTAGTTTTTGAGCCCAGGCTATGTGTTTTTCTGTTTGCTTTGCATCTGATCAATTATTACTCGTGAGTTCTCTTACTTAATATTTTCACATGTGGCCTTGACTATGTCTCCTTCCATTCCTCCTGGGCCTCTAGCTGGTGGGTGGGACAGCTAGAAAGAGGTTATCCTTTTCTTTTTTTTTTTTCACTAAAAGATGATTTGCTTTCACTGTGATGAGATGCTAGGGCCTTTGAAATTCTTGGAAATTAGTTAGGACTTGCTTTAAGACTTTGTGGATTTGAAAATGTCTGGAATTGAAGTTGTTTTCAGCACTTGTATCATTTATTGACTTGTTCAAAATTGTGATTTGTGAAAACTGCAAGCAATGATGGTGCCATTTTTACTGTCCTCTACACCTATCTCAATGTCAAGAGCACATACTGGCCTGAGTGGTTACCTGGTTCTCCACCCCCCAGTATGGCCACCTTCACACATGTGCTCGATAATCTCAAGATGTTCTTTGAAGTGTGTGTGTGTGTGTGTGTGTGTGTGTGTGTGTGTGTGTGTGTATGATCCAACATAAAAAGAATATTGAGCAACCTGAGGACCTTCCCTAAAATCTAGATTTCTTATTATTAGTATGCTATACTAGTAAGCTGGGATCCTTTTATATTGGTAATTTAATTGATCCATTGTATTGGATCTGTTGTAAGATGTATCAAAAAGTTAGTACTGATTTTTCTAGGTGCCAGGCGTTAATTTCCTTCATTGTTATTTTCTACCAATAGGCTAGAATGTGTAGCAAAAAACCCAGAAGGTATTTTCAAAACCCACCTTCTAAATTCTGTAATCTATTGTATTATTTTATCCAAGACAATGTATAACTTGGTCTTTGTGAGAGAATGCATGTGATGCACTGATCAGTTGGTTAGAACTCTATAGGTAAGAGACCAAAAGACTACAGTTTCCAGTCCAAAGGGTTGAGACTTGACCCTAGGATTGTGCTATTATTGGATCTGAGGGAGCCAGGGTCACAAGGTCGCTGGTGAAACATCTGAGGTGCTGCTTTTGCCTCCATTGTGGAATAGGAGGCCACCAGGACCCAGGGCACATTCTTGTCTCAGAAGAGTATTGAAATTTGTTTGGCTTAATATCTGCAGGTCATCTTTTTATATGAGAGAGAGGTGAGGGTGAGGAAGAAGAGAGAAACTGATGGAGAAGCAAAGATAGAAGAGAGGAGGAAAAGGAGAGGGAGGGAGGAAGCAAGAAAGAGCGAGGGAGGGAAGGAGAGAGAGAGAGAGAGAGAGAGAGAGAGAGAGAGAGAGAGAGAGAGAGAGAGAGAGAGTTGTTCATATGAGTTGGTCAATAGTGTTCACATTTGGGAATCTTGTAGAAAGAGAGTTGAGGATGATGGCTGGCTATAGAAATGTGGCCTGCAATGTAGACTGGGTCTGTAAAGTGTTTGTGTAGTACCATGCACATATGCACATGAGCTCTTTTCAAATTCCAATCACTCCTCTCTTCTTCAACCTCAGCTTATTGATGGAATTTCATGATGCATTTGTGCCAACCACCACTCCCTTAGCTCAAGCGTATGTTCATACTCATCCCATGCAAGGCAAGACATTCCTTGTTTATTAAAACACTTAGGTTAACTGTGTTTTTTCCCTGTTGCTGTCTTTCTCTCTTTTCAAAATAAACTATAAGCTGGATATAGAATCAGGTTTGTGTGGGAGGGGAGGACCCCTCTTTATTTGAATACTTTGAAGAATTCATAGCAGCTTAGGCAAGATACCCATTTCCTCCCAAACTCACATGATTATGCTAATTCAGAAGAAACGTGTTGATGCACTATTAAAAAGCATGATCTGTTTTCAGCTTCTGGGTAGAGAGGAGAGCAACAGCCTTTAGTGGCCGTGTCAGTTGTGCCTGTATTATTATGTGCAGATGTGCCAGCTGCCAGGAGGCATTTTCTCTCTGATAGCGCTAACCACTTAACCGTGGGTCAGCAAGGTGCAGCTCTCAGCCAATAGATCTAATTGCAATCCCTCTATGTTCCCTGTGATTGCAGGTTTCTCTGGCTCTATAAACAAATAGTAATCAACTAAACCTGTTACCTCTGAGTAGAGATGTCACGATATGAAATATTAACTGTTCAAAATACAGTAATGATGGTTTAAAACTGTATTTGTTTCTTGAAAATAAAGAAAAAATTGTAAAAAGAAGAGAAAATCAGAGGCTGAGGAATTGGGATTCTGAAGGGCCCCTCTGGCATTTTTCCCTCTCCATAAAAGCATTGCATGAGTGTACGACGTGTTTTATGTGGTCAGATGCAGCGTAAATATTGTGTGCATCTTTTGCTGGAGTAACAATGCATTAGCAGCATCACAAATAAGCTCTGCTCAGCATCTACATTTTTATGACATTTTTATGTTAATGCAAGTCAAACTTATGTTTTGCGATGTATCTAATCCATTCCAAATTAATCCATTTGTATTCCTATAATCCAATCAGCTCCGGCCTTCTCTGCTGAAAAGTTAGATGTAAAGTCCAAGGCTAAAACATGGCAGCAAGTCTGGGCCCAGGGAAGACCTGCTCTTTGAAGGTAATTTTCCTAGTTGGTATATGGAGACAGTGCAGATTTGATGGGAAGCTGGGGTAGTAGAGTGACCTGGGCTGAAGTCACCAATGCAGATAATACACTGTCTTTGTACATTTGCTTTTATTATTTAACTTTGCTTTCTTGATACTATTAGGTTATATTTCCATTGACTTTAACTGATAATCTCTGATGAAATATGAAATTCTTAGTTTCAGGGCCAAGGTTTAATTATGTACTTATTGGTCGGCTGGACTCTATGGTGAGCCTTTCTTGAGCATTGCTATGTGCAATCTATAGATATATGCTATACATACTTAAAATGTATCATGTAGAATTTTATCTGTCAGAACTTAAGTTAGGTTTTACATATTCCATTTCGCTCGAATCAGCTCACTAAGGATGAAACACCCCCTGAACCTTGTTTGGGGAATTCTGGGCTTCATAGATGTGCTTTCCTGTTTTCCTGAGACTGAGAAAGGTTAACATAATTCCTCAAAAAAAAAAAAAAGATGATGTTTGGTACAGTCGGAAAACACTAAATTATAGTCTTGATTCAAGATTCAATGAAATATAAAGAACAGCCTACAATCTTAAAAGTGGAAAAAGCATAGCAAATGGGTGGTCCATCCTATATACAAGAGAAGGCATACCATTGTTAGGACACTAAGTTAAAAATCCCAGTGAAATCTTCAAGATTTGCATTGATTTTTAAGATTTATTACACAGCTATAAAGTAATGGTACAGAACAGTGTTTAGTAAGGGTATTGAAAACATTCAACCAGGAAGCCATAGGCTTTAAATGCTTCTGGGAAAGATGGATGTTTACATACAGAAGAAATGAAGTTTGTTGAGTACCATACACTAGATACAGAAATGAATGAAACTGAATTCATGACTTAAATCTATAAAATGTGAGAAGAAAGTATAGAGTAAAAAGGTAATTTACTAGATTTAGCTATAATACCTTGGATATGATATCACAGGCACAGAGATACAAAAAAACAGGTTGTACTTTATACAATTAAAAAATGTTAATGAAAAGATACTGTCAGTGGAGAAATAAAGCAACCCATAAATGAGAGAAAACATAAAATATCTGATAAGAAATTGATGTTCTTTTTTAAATATTTATTTTTATTTTATGTGACTTGATGTTTTGCCTTCATGTAAAGATGTCAGATCCTGGAATTACAGACAGTTGTTAGCTGCCATGTGGATGCTGGGACTCAAACTCAGGTCCTCCAGAAGAATAGTCAGTGCTCTTAATACTAAGCCATCTCTCCAGCCAAAGAAATTGATATTTTATTAAGATCTCCTCCATGAACTCACAGGATGTCCCTGGCTAGGTCTCCAACTAATAGTGAAGGTGTTGCCTAGACAGGACTTCCTCTATAATCAAATGAATAGCCACCACAAGTGCCATCACAGAACTTACATCCAACAATAAATAGAGGTAGAGGCAGGGATACATGGCTGAACACTGAGCTGAGTTCCTGGTCTAGCTGGAAGCAGGGGAGGAAAGTCTGTATGAGCAAGGGGATAGGGCTTATAAGGAAAACTCCCACAGTGATGGTTGGCTGGAGCTCTGGGGAGCTTACTGAATTAAGAATGGCCACTGGGGAAACTTCAAAAAAAGGAACTAGGCCCTCCAAGGATAGGCAGCTGTCCACTGACATGGGCAGTATGTGGAGCCTTGAAGGGAGGGATCAGACATATTTCTGTGTGTGGACTGGCACTTGGGAGCCCATTCCCTCCAGAGGAACACCTAACCCAGTCTTGATATTAGGATGAGGATATCCTACTTGCCTGGAGTGGAAGCTGAGCTAGTTCACCTTGGGACCTCTTGCCCACTTGGGGGAGCAGATGAGGGGATGGGGAGGAGGGAGGCTGAAGGCTGACAGGGAGGGGTTGGGAGGGCAAAGGGGGGGAGCAAGGGGATACATGGGAGAAAAAGGACTTTATTTTATAAGTAAATTTAAAAAAGAAATTGATATTCATAGTAATATCTATATAATCTATAGTAATTATGGGAGTTATAAAATATAACAACACAAACTAAATAATGGGCTAAGAATTTGAATTAACATTTCTTCAAAAAAATATATAAGAACATGGAATGATGACTAATATTGCTAACTAGTGAAATGCTAATCAAAACTATAATGAAGTACTCATACCCATCATCACAACTCCTATAAGCAAACAAGCAAGGAGGCCTGCACATGTGTATACGTGTGTGTGTGGGGGGGGGGCGGGTACACATACACCACACACCTACACCAAGTATTAGTAAGGGTGTAGAGTAAATGATGAATTGCTGATGGGAGGAAGAGAGATGTAGCCACTATAGAGAACAATGGTAGATTCTCAAAAAATTAAAACACATTTGCTGTATCATACAGCTTACAATAATTCCACTTCTGAGCAAATATCCAAAAGAACTAAAAGCAAGATCTTGAGATATTTTTGTACCCATATCCATAGCAACATTGATCACAAAATGACAACATGAGGCTACAAAATTACAATACTACACCCCCAATGCATAGTGAATGGACAAGCAAAACATGACATATGTGTATAATGAAGTGTTACTATTCCTAAACCTATTATTTTTAATTTTTCATTAATTTTCTATGTATAGATGTTTTGCCTGCCTGTGTGGCTTTGTATCACATGTGTGCATGGTGCCTCTGGAGTCCAGAAGAGGGCATCAGATCCCCTAGGACTAGGGTTACAGACAGTTGTGAGCTGTTGTGTTGGTACTGGGAATTGAACCCAGGTCCTCTGAAAGATCAGCCAGTTTTCTTAACTGCTACGCCATCTCTCTAGCCCCTTTATTACTGAAACTTAAAGAAGAAAGTTCTTATAGATGCTAAAATGTGAATGAACTTTAAGAACATTGTGTCAAATAAAATAAACCAGTTATTAAAAGAAAAATTCTTGTGGTGGTTTGAAAGGAAATGACCCCCAACAGTAGTGACATTATTAAGAGATGTGGCCTTATAGAAGTAGGTATGATTTTATTGAAATCAGTGTGGCCTTATTAACGTAGACATGACCTTGTCATTGTGGAAGCAGGCTTTGAGGTCTCTTATGCTCAAGATAACTCTGAGTGTCTCAGTTCACTTCCTGTTGCCTTTGGAATAAGATGTAAGAACTTGGAGCTCCAGCATCATGTCTGCCTATATGTTGTCTTGCTTTCCACAATGATGATAATGGACTGAACCTCTGAACTATAAGCAAGTCATACCAGTTAAATGTTTTTCTTTATAGGAATTGCCATGGTTATAGTGTCTCTTCACAGCAATGGAAACCCTAACAAAGATAATACTGTATCATGTTACTTATATGAGATACCAGGAATAGTCAAAATTATGTACAAGAAAAGCAATAGATTGATTGCCATGGGCTGGGAAAAAGAATGAAGCCATTATTGTATAATAGGTAGAGAGTTTTAGTTTTACAAGATAAAAAGAGTCACGGAAATGAATGGTGGTGATGTTTGTATAGTAATACAACTATAATGATTGCCACTGAGCTGAAGGTTTACAAATGAACATGACAGTAAATTTTATACTCCTATATATTATATTATAGTAACTACATTAGGAGAGAAAAAGTCTGTGTTTTTAATAAAAATGCTGCATAGTATAATCAACATGATAGCTCAGGTTCAAATCTCTGCTCTGCTGTAACACTTAGCAACTCAGGAAGTTTCTACTCTAGTCCTTGGTTTTTTGCCTATTACATGAGATTATGAGTTAACTCATGAGGTTGCTGAGCAGTGCTCAGCAAGGGTAGATATAAAAGTGGCTGGCTCTTGGGAAGACCTGATTCTATATAAGCTATCAGCATTGTTCTCAGGATTGTGAAGTTAAGGACTATGAGGATTCTTAATGTTAAGAATTTTACAAATGAAGATACTGAAGGACAGAGGTCCAGAAGGGCCACATGCCCTCCTCATGAGTACATTGCTATGTGAAATGTAGCTAGGTGATTGATGGTCCCCAGCTATCCAGGACTGTCTGTTCTTTGCAATTGGTCAACTGGCCAGCTTTTGGCTTCTCTGTGGAGAACAAATGTAAGCAATAATACCATAAGGCTCTACCTTTGCTGTAGCCCTAAAGCATGTAGCTCAAGACAGGTACTCATTGTCCTTTGGGTTCGCTGCTCTGGAAATGAAGGGATATGTCCCCTGGCAGCCTCTGGTGATGGACTTAGGACCACAAGTAGCAGGTTTGAGCTCTTCCCTCTATATCTCTACCTAGATTAAGCCCTGCTGTCCTAATCTCTGATGATTTTTTGAGAGTGTCATACATATCTACCTGAAGGTTAGCTGGGATACAGCCATAAGTTTCCAGGAAACAAAGGCTGTAATTTATCATCTTTTATTTCCTCTGTGCTGATTCTGTCTGACTTCAAATATCTGGCAAGTGCTTGGTCCACCAGTTTCTGGTGGGCAGGAAGATGAAAGAAGCCACAGGACTGGAAACCAAAGACTCGGAATTATATTTGTCTTTTGTTCTATAATTTTGGCTCCCAGTAAAGATGGCCTCCTCTTAATGCGCCATTCTTTGTGTCTACAGTGGTCTCTGCATAGATTCACCCTTTGCCTGTTAGGTTATGAGGTTGCTTTGACTGTGAGGGGTTTATGAAAAAGGGGCTTCTGCCAACAGTGGTCATAGAGTGAAACTTTCTTACTTGAGCTCTCTGTCATGATACAAGACAAGATTCCTTTTTTGATTTGTATTTAACTTTAATGGGTCCACATGGTCCATGTTCAGAGGGACACTGTCAGCTATTTTTATGAGAGGAGAGAAAATGGCGGTGGTGGCAGTGGTGATTTGTGTGTGTGTAGGTGGGGGCGGGTTTGAAGGGATAGAATTGGCTTGAAAATCTGCAGTGGGCTCTTTTCTCCTTTAACATTGATGCTGGGTAATTAGCAAAATGCGCACAGGGTTTTATCCATATTCATGCGCCCTTTCCCACAAGCATAAACAATCCAGTCTCTATTATTTCCTTGCCTGTGCAACTCCCCCCCTCCCTGCCACCTGCAGAGCCCTGTGCTGCTCTGTTCACTTCATTCTGGCTCTGGTTGGGGGTTGGGGAGCCTCCCGTGACTGGGTGTGGGCACTAGTGGGGGACTTCATGGAGAGCAGAGGGGCTCCTCACCAAGGCAGCATCTGTGGCCAGCTGGAATTTTCAACAAAGTACATTAACAGTTCTGATTCCTTGATCCTTGAGAGACTGTGAGGAGGTAGGATTACATAATTGCTCCTGTGTGACAAAGAATATAATGATATATAAAGAGTAGGACAGTTGATTCTTTTGCTCTTCCAGGTCTACGGTCCACTCCCCAAAGTGATTTGCCTGGGTCTTTGCCCCAGTTGGCTGACTTCATAGGACCATTTTTTTTTTTTTTTTGGTATTTCTTGCCTTCTGCATCCAGAAACCAAAGGTGTTTTGATATGAGATTAGAAGAGGTTGGAATCCAGGGGCCACTTGTGTACTGTTGGTAATACTTTTGCCTTTCTGTGACCATATTGATATTGGAGGTTGATTTTCCATGCCTATATCTATCACTTGTGTGTTAATGGAGTGTCTCTGTAAAAAGTGCTTTCTATGTTTATCTTTTTCTATTAGGTTCTTAGAGAGACCAACTCTTGCCTACTGGGACCTCAGCTGCTATGAATAACTTGCCAGTGACCACACAGCAGAGCATAGCATTCCTCTACACTCACTTGGGTTACTCCTACTGACTGATGATGTCCTCCTTTTTAAATCCCCTCTCAGCAGGCTGTGAAACCACCAGCTGATAAGAGAGCTGGACCTTGTCCATATGCCCCAATCCTTATGAATATGTATTAGTGTTCATGACTGACTTTTCTTTGTGGAGGCAAAAACCCAAGTATGAGCACAAGCTGTGTGAAAGGCACGATGTTTGTTTTGTTCCGAACATGTCTGCTTTGCTGCAGAGGAAATGCCTGAGAACACTCTCAGGAGACATGACAAAGTCACCATGAGGGTCACCGGCAGGGATCGTGCTGAGTCACTTCGACCCAGGTCTCTCTTGTAACTAGGATTTGCTGGGCCTCTTTAATTTAGTGTTTGGGAGACATAGACAGCCTTCTTTGCTTTTTTTCCCACTCATGGCATGAAAGCAAACCACTGAAACTCTCTGTTCATGGTATGACAATGAGAGGTCAGTGTTGGCTTCATTGTTTACTCAACAGTCCCTTGGTCTTCTTTCTCTTACCTGGTACACAGGGAGAGACCAGCACATCTCATGCACAGGAGGCTGCCAGGGTGAAGAGCAGAAGTACATGGAACTCTGTTGTCTGTCTTTTGTTCTGTCTTCTAAAAGAGTTTACTACAAACTGTGCACATTAGGTAATTGGTAATTCCTTATTGCATGCTTAGTGTGAATCCAACACGTGATGGACTATATATAGAAGGGCTATTGAAGGAACTTAACCCAGTGCCTATGCTTAGAAAACTTCCATTTATTAGGAAAATATGACTAGTCTGAGGAGAAAATACTAGAAAGCCAGGAAGATACTTTATGTGCAAAGGCCAGATGACACATGACTGAGGATGATGTACGGTTGTGGCAAGAGGAAGATTGTCGTTACAGAGCTGGGAAAGCTTTATGAAAGGCTTTTGGAAGGAAGGACTTGGCTAACACTGGTGGCTGAATTTGACATGACCACAGGGCTAACACTCATGGCTGAATTTAACATGACCACAGTTTTCTATTCTTTGAAGCTCAAAGTTACTTTGTGATAAAGAACTCAGAGACATAATTTGGTCTTCTTAGCCAGGGTGTAATCCTTCTTCCCAGTGGCCGTTGTCCACCCTGTAACAGCCTTTGGTTTAAAGAATGCTTCCTTCTGTCCTATAGAATAGAAAATGTGGATTGTGTCGAAGTCCCTTTACTGGTAGGTGATGTATTTCTATGAAAAGTCATTTATACACAGACACTTGGTTCCTGACTTCATTCTTCCTTAACACCCCAAAGGGAGAGAGTAGCTTGAAAAAAATCACTAAGAAGCCCTTAACCTTGTAACATACAGTTTTTGCTAAAAATATATATTAATAATATATTATTGAGCGAGCATAGATGAAGAAGGCCAGGGAGGGAGGAAGCAATAAGAGTGTGAGCGAGGTCAGTGCTCTTTGCCCGCAGACTCTACAATCAATAAGATCTGGTCAATAACTGCTTTATTACTGCACTACCACCCGGAGCAAAATCATTTTTAAATTAAGAATATATTTTGCAAAACTGAATTAACAATATTGAATATTTTGCTCTTTGATATGGCTAGCCTTCAAAATCAAATTATGAAGTATGGAAAATGCTTGCTGGCTGAAGCTGGTCTCTGTTCTTCCTCCTCACTTTCTCAGCGCCATTCCCTCTCTCCTTTCGGTTGTCCTCAGCTCACTCCTCCACCCCACTCCCAACCCCCACCTTCCAGCCTAGGAAGGAAACAACAGCAGATTTCTCTCCCGCACAAATGTGGATGTAAATTAGCATTGAATCCAGCACATGGAAATTAGGGAAGGAAGACACATTTGTTGGACTCCAACAAAACTTCATTTCCTCCAAGAGAAAGGACTCAGAAGAGAAAATGGGGAATTTTCCACATGGGTTAAAAGCTGAATGTGAAAACCATCACTGTTTGATGACAGGCTTTGGTGATGGAACCTCCCAACCACACATCACCCCTCCCTCCCCTCACCCTAGCTAACCCTCTTCTGTCCTTCCTTTTCCCCTGATGAAGGGGACAGAGGAGAGTTAAAATGATTCATGAAGTGCAACTTTGAAGCTTCAATAGTGTTAAATTCACCACCCTCATAAAACAAAAACAGTAATAAAAACCAAAACACCAAACAAACTATCAGATGTAGTTCTGTTATGAAAATTCTATTATACCAAGTGCGTTATAAAGGCTATCATGGGCCAGAGCCCCGGGAAGTGCTTCACAATGTTATTAGATCTGATTGTACAGTATCTTTCCTTGAGAAAACAAGGTGCTCACTTTTCAAACATTATAATAAGATCCTCTCACTTCTTACATCTTGGGCCACTTACAACTGTTGGCCACTAGCAATTAAATGTCCTATGAATATCATGTAGGTGGTTGAAGTTGGGCTAATAGAAAATATTAACAAATAACAAAATAAAGAACTGACACTGTTTAATATTGCTTTTAGAAAAAAAAAATCTATGATTGTGCCCTGTATGTTTTAGTAAAACATGGTTAGTCTACACAATAATACTAACTTGTCATTTGTACCATATGACAGGTTTGTATTCCATGAAAGAAACATTTATTGAATATATTTGTGTTTGTTATTGCAAGTAAAGGAGGGAAAGGGAAGGAGCTTCATACCTATCTATCTGTCTGTCTGTCTGTCTGTCTGCCTGTCTCTCTATCTATCTGTCTATCATCTATCTATCTATCATCTATCTATCTATCTATCTATCTATCTATCTATCATCTATGGAGAAAACTGTTGAAGAGAGTAAGGAATTAGCATTTCTGTAGTGCTTTTTCAGTAATAAGCATACCTTACCCAATTTAATATTTTCAGCAATGTGGGAAAGGTGGCTAGTATTGTTACTGTTGTGTAGGAAGATGTTTGCATACTTGGCCAAGGTGCTGCTAAATGGCAAAAGTTAGCTGCAGATGAGTCTGATCTGAAGTCTGTGCTCCTTTAGCTACCCATACCATTTTTCTAATGTGCAATGTTTTCAAGCCTGTTTTCCAGGAAAGGTTTTTGACCAAACACAAAATATGTAACCTATTTAGTCATTAATTTCTATCTTGTATGTAGATTCTGTATCCCTTTGAGAAGCTCATAAAACCTGTGGCCTTTCTACCATAAATAAATAAATTAATTAATTCTTATACATTAAAATCTTCAAAAAGTGACTGCCTTCAGGTGAAGACTTTCTGCGCTGAGTACCCTAAAGAGACCCCAAGGATTCACCGTCACAATTGCTCTCTGAGACTCGACCTATTATAAAGAATTCCCGGATCTGAGAGCAGGCAAAGTGGATGAGAAGTTGTTACAGTTGGCTCTGCATGTATAGGCCAGGTCTGGCTTGTTCTTAGGAGTTTGTGGCTGTGTCTCACAGTGGTTGGTGAAAGGTTGTATCAGGCATATTGACTGTGACCCTGTTGTCACAGAAAAGGCTATCTAGTTGGAGTTAGCCTTCACTTAAACTCAAAGTTGTGTCTTTGGCATGTCTCTGAAAAAGCTGAAAAAAAAAAAAAAAACAACCAAAACATTCCTTGAGTCCCTATATGCTTCTAGAATAGGGCTCTGCTGTGGGGGGAAAAAACGTCAATCCCAGTCTACTATGAGCTTGCTACATGTTAGAACATTTTAGCTATCTTGATGAGTCTGGAGAGTGTGCTTTCAATGAGGAAGGACTTTTCAAGGGAAAATACTAAAAATTAGTAAGATCTGCAGCCTGATATCTAGTTCCTGATCCAAGACTTTTCTCAGACTCCTGATTTCACTTCAGGTCTGCTGTGATGGCTTTATGTCTGACATTAATGGTATGCTTGATTCTTATATGTTTTTCAGGCACTGACAAGGTGCCAGACACTGTACATGGCATAAAAGACACATGAGTTGTTGAGGATGAGTTTGCCTAGGAGGTTGACATTCTCCCTGGGTAATAAAACTATTATTCTGTTCCATTGAAGACAGGTTCAGATGCCCAAAGAGTCCATCCATCTCAGTATTATAGATAAAAGCCACCACATTGGAATTTCTAATCAGGAGTGTATTATTGTCCTAAAGTAGCTTCAGAACATATCACAAACAACAACAAAAACTTTAGGACAGGAAAAGTCTTTGGTGAATGTATGATCTCAGTTGGAATGGAAACTCCAGAATTAAATGGGTTATGTAGAGAAGCTGAGGTTTGGCACCAGATGATAGAATCAGAATCCCTGAAGAGGCCATGGGTGAAGGTACATCCTTAGCTGCAATAGAAACCCTAGTGTATTAGAGATGCCAGGACAGTGAGGTGACCACCCAGAGCAGCAGCAGGTGAGCAGTAAAGCCTAGGAGACAAACTTTGTGTGTTACAGATGGCAGAGTCAAAGAAGTGGAGTTTCTCAAGCCCCCTTGGAGCTCAAGAGATCATGAGTGAGTCCCAGTTGTCAGACATTTAGCTACAAGATTTGAAGCTACATTGCTGGACTTTGGTTTGCTTAAATATGATTGTTTTTGGTCTCCAGTTCTTTCCCTTTGGAGGAAGAAAGTGTTTAATGTATTTTGGTTTTTGTTTTTTTTTTTTTTTTTTTTTTTTTTTAGGAGCCAATAGCTAAAGAATTGGATAATTTGAAGAGAAGTTGAACTTTAAAGTTGTTTTCTTTAAAGATAGTGTGACTTTGCAAAGTTTATTGTGTTTTATTTTGTGCTATTAACATGAGGTCTTAGGTAAACAGAAAGATGATTGTTTCATAGTGATGTTTTTGTGTATCAGGTTGAACAAAGGGTTACTTGTACTGGATAGTGTATTTTTTTTTTATTAACTTCAGCAAAATAAAATTATCTTGGAAGAGGGAACCTTGATTGAGGAATGGTGGTCATTAAATTGGTCTGTGAACATGTCTGTGGATGCTGATGATTGACATGGGAGGGTCCAGCCTACCGTGGGTCGTCCCACCTCTGGGCAGATGGTTGTGGGTTATATAAGAGCGAGTCACATATAACAGAGCAAGTTATGGAGAAGAAAAGAGTAGGCAGGTTTCCTCTCTGGTTTCTGTTCAGTTTCTGCCTCCAAGTTTGTGTCTTGAACTCCAGAATAAACCCTTTCCTCCTTGAGTTTCTTTTGGTTAATAATTTATCACAGCAACAGAAAGCTAATTAGGACAGAGGGGATACATTAAGCTGTCTTTCCCTTTGGGATTCACATAGGTCATCTACGAGAATGATATTGTATTAGTACTTTTAAATATGTAGAGCAAAGGAAAAACAACTGATGAAGGCATGCTCAGTTGGCATTTCTAAAGACAGTAGACAGTCTCATCTGCAAGCAATGTGTACTCCATCTCCATCAAGGATAATGGAGCATAGCCTTTAAAACAAAGACAGACAAATCTCAGACAGAAGGACTGAGATTTCATGCCATTTTTTCCTATGAAGTATGTAGTTGGAATAGCCCAAATGTGAAGTTGTTTGTGTATGCTGCATTGGCCAAAGTTAAAACCCAAGTGCTAGCTAACTCTATCATCTATCTATCTATCTATCTATCTATCTATCTATCTATCTATCATCTATCTACCTATAGTTTTATGTTTAGAAAATTTCTCAACTTAAAAGAATCAGTGTATTAGTAGCTCATTTACTAATTTACCCTCTAGAAAACCACCACATGGCTAAGAAGCTGACATACTGTGCAAGGTGTAGGACTAAAGATTTTCTTATCCACAAGGGGACATGGAGCCACAGGAGGGGTTTGAAGATCTACAATAAGGAAATATTCACATTCAGAATGACTGTTGACTCTACCAGATGAATATGCAAGTAATTTTGGATTTCATGATTAAGGAGAGAATAGACTGCTAGAACCAAATAGAATCACCTATGGGCTCAAAAACCAAATCCTGTATCACTCACAAAAAGATTATTTCTCCTCTCAACATCTATATTCTTTCATGGCACTTTCCACATAACTCACCACCCATCCTGGCACTTCCTCACATGCCAGCCTACCCTGTTGTTTAAGAGTGACAAACACAAATGGCTGGACTCTGCAGCAAGATGCAGCTTCAATGACCCCTCATTTTAGTGTAGATGCCTGCCATTCTGTTAGCCTTGGTAGAGTTACTTTTGATTGAGCCTGATGAATACTGTTCAGCCTAGGTTACTGTGTTGACATCTCCAAACTGCCATGAAAATTTCCCTTTTTGTGTGTCTTTGTCCAGCTCTGATTGCTTTCTGAAAGTCACAAATGTCCTTTTCTCTTTCTAGGATGGATGCAGAGATCTCACTGGCCATTGTTAGCCTTTCTTATTTGGGTGATGTCACCTCCACCTTCCATTTCTTTTTAATCAGGAGGAGATTGGAGGTGTTTTGCCTAATTTAGAACATGCCTATTAGTTTGCCAATGCCACCTCCTCTGGGCAGTTTCCATGGAAGTATAAAGCACATGGACAAAGGGCAGTCTCTCTGACCTTCTAAAGCAGGAGGGTGGATCAGGAGGGTCTCAGATTGAGAGGAGCAGCCTCCCAGAACCATAGGGACCTGTTTGGATGCCCATCAGTTCGATGTAGCTGCTGTTATCATCCCTGTGGGGCCCTGGTGTTCTGATACAAGTACTGGTTCCAGTGAGTGACAGGTGCAACCAACGGCCGCATGAGTTATTTCCTTTGGAGAGCACAGCTGTGGCTGAGGCCAACGGCTGGTGACATTGCCAGTGGCTTCTCGGGGAGAAGTTTACTTGGCTGTGTCTAGTCTCAGGAAGGGCTTTTCAGCCTGATGAAAGGAACCAAGAGCCTGGGTTTTGGTGACAGTTGCTTCAGAGAAGAGAAGCACACAGCGAAGAGAATAACACAGGACCGGGAGCTAATGCTAAAGAGGAGGCTGGACAGATTGCAGTCACATCCAAACTCTGCCATATTCAGCTTCTCCAACTTGGGGCCAGTTTCTAATCTCAGTTCTCCAATTGCCTAATAGGTAAAGTGGGGGTGAAGCAATTTCTAGCTTATATCTTTATTACAAAGATTGGTTGAGATAAAGTATTTTGCATAGTATCTGGTACAGTCAATGTTTGATACAGGTTAGCTCTTCTTGCTACTGCTGTATGCAGCTGGGAAGAGATGTGTACTTTCTCTAGGAACTCACAGCTTCCTTCAGTTTGTCTTGCTACCTGAGTGATGACACCACCCACATCACTAAGTGGGAGGCTAGGCCTGGTGCTGGGATGGTCTCAGGCACGGGAAAACACCACTGCACTTGTGCTCACTGTTTTATTGTCAGCGCTGGTTTCAGTTATTAATAGCCTTGTGTATCACCCTGAGATGTGGCCACACAGTTGCCTTGGGTTGATTTGGAACAAGAATTTGGGGGGAGCCAGCAAAGCAGAGGAAATGCCAACAGCTGTTTGAGATTTGCAATACTTTATTCTCAAATTAATTCTTCAGAAGGAACCAAAAGAGGAAGAACCCCATAGCGTTCTGCAGTAGTGGACCCCAATTCATTTCTCCACGTGCTCCCTTTTACTGATTGATCCTCCTCATGCCCCATGTTCAAGCATTGTGTCCTCTCAAGTGTAGTCTCAAATCACCTGTTGTAAGAGTATCTTCTTGAGTTGTCTTATAGTACAAAGGGCTTGCTGACTGAAACACACACATGCACACACACAGACACAGACACACGCACACAAGTGTGGGTTTAGTTCTTCCTTCTTTCTGTCTTTCTCTCTTTCAATGTCCTCAGCATTTAAAAATTGTATAATCCTAATGAGAAGACAACTTTATATTCAAAAGAAAAGGAAATATGGGAAAACTCACACCTGAGAAGTAGATGTACATGGAAGCTATGGTTAAGCCATTTCTGACTGAGGAAAGCCATGCTTTGTATACTCCACACCATATTCCTTTCCTTCAGCACAGGGTTTGTCTACTACTCTGTTTAAATATAGACTTTGGATCATGTTTGAGGTCTGTGAGGCAGTTGGTCCAGAAGGAAGAAGCCAGAACTCTGATACCCAGCCTGGCATGCAAAGGAAATGTTTTAGCTCATTCACCCACCCTATGGAACAATAATTTGTTTCTGGATTTTTAGTACATTGGATATTTTTCAACACCTCTTTTAGAACTTGGAGAACTCCCCTTCCTATGAATTTATGGAGACTGAAAATGTTTTGAATGACCGAGGAACCTATACTGCTGATAACAAATGTGGGATCTACAAACATCCAAAAGGCAGCTCCCCAAAGAGTACGTTAGCTATTTAATAATAGAGCTGTATTGATGCTGAATTTTTCTTGGCTTATAAAGGGAGATTCTCTGGACATGGCTCTATCATGCAAGTAAGTTCAAGTTATTGTAGGAAATTCCTTGACTTGTCATATGTAAAGCTGGTCTGTGGAACTTGGGAGAAGCTATTTCTCTTAGCATGCACAACTAGAATGAAATCAGTAAGGTGTGGTGACTCCAGAACAGGTAGACAAAGCTAACAGGAAGAGATTTGAGAAGCAAAAACCAAACAAAATCACAATAACCAAAAGGCAGGATCTTTGTGAAAACCTGATTTAGGAAAGAATCCCAGAAACTGAGAAGAAATGGACCTTCAAAACTGGACCGTCCAATAGAATGGAAATTCTGCCCCCTTCGCTTCACCCATCTCCAAGCCAAGTATGTGGTGCAGTGACTGTGTAAATGAGTTTGTAGTGGAGTTATAAATCTCAAGAGGAGATGATGGGTAAAAACCTTGGAAAGGGGAGACCCCTTCTGTTGATTTGCCAGGCTGATGGTAACTTGGAGTGGTCCTGCTTTGATCCTTCACGGGGAAGGGTTTATTGCATCTTCACATCTCCCAGGAAGACACCTTGCAGAAGTCTCCTGATGTTCCCTGGTCAGGAAACTCTTCCTATTGCCTGCACTGTATTTCTCTAGTTATATCTGACGTTTCTAACCATCTTGAGTGACTTTCATTCTTTTCTCTCCCATCTCCTGTCTTCTCCTTTGTGAGGTCAACTAATAGCTTCAGTTGTTTTCTATGAAGATCCTCCCAGACCTTGTGTCATTCTCTTTGAGTATGTCTCTAGGCCACATAGGTATTTTTATGGCTAGGAGGAGAGTCCTTCTGGGATGATATTTTTACCCCCGGGTGGATCTGTGCTGTGAATAACCTGAGCCATTCTGGAATCGTCCCCAGACCGGGCAGGTGGCAGCCCCATTTGCTCTTTCCTAAGCGCCAAGGCAGAGAATCGACTCTGGCTCCTTCTCTCTGGACCGCGTGCCTCCGGAACACAAAACTCAGTCACAGACACCATATTTAAACAGAGCAGGGAAAAGACGAAAATAGACCAAAAACCTGTCCATGTGGGCCAGGAAAGCTGCATTTCCAATATGCTGTTAGCAAGACCCTGCTGAGATTCAGAAAGCAAGTAGGCAGGGTAGAACCTGGATGGTGAGCAGAACCCTTGCATTCAGCCCTCAGTACCAGTGTGTGCAAGACTGTGTGAGCAGCAAGGTCTGGGCCAGGGAAGACACAGGCAAGATCCTTCCTTAGGGTATGAGGAAGTAAGACATAAGTAACTGAAACTGTTAGAAGCAACACAAGGGCTTTATGGTTTAGAGAAGTGGTTTGCAAATTCTGAAGCTAAGGAGGTCTTCAGATAGGCTTTGGTTCAGCAAATTCTGAAGCTAAGGAGGTCTTCAGATAGGCTTCTGAACCTCAGTAGATGAAGCAAATGGTAAAGCATGGTGGCTTTCCTGCTTCCTGTAGCACTAGGGTTGTAGGTCAAGTTAAAGACAAATTTGGTCCTGACCAGGTTCCTCTCTACTAGCTTTGGGAGTGGGTTGGTTGCAGAGAACTACCCTCCAACCTGATGGAAGCCAGGCAGAGCAGAGATGGCTACTGAGGAAGGACACATGAAGTCCCCCTCTCCTCTTTGAGAGGAATATGAGAGCAAGCCAACCTTGGCCCAAGACTCTTCTGGCTGTTTATCATTGGTTGATGACTGTGGGAGGCATTAACTTCTAAACATGGTTACGACTGAAGACTATAGCTGATGTCAGCTAGAAAATATGGATAAGACTATTTTGCTGTAACACCCAGAAGAATCATCTGGGGTCATCCCTGTCATCTGGAGAGGCCGATGTCTCCATCCTATCTCTGTGAGTCCAGAATGAATCAGAGTAAAAATTGTGAGGAATAACATAGGCACTATGGTAAGTCTTCCAGCAAAAGAAGTTCAGCTCCAGAATAGATCTGGAAAGGAGATTAAGCAGAGATTTAAGAGCTATGGAATGGGGCTGTAGCTCAGTGGTAGAGCATGTTTGAAGCCTTAGGATCAATTTCTAGCATGTGCATACACATGCTCATGTAGAATAGACAGGAGTTGTAAAAATGAAGCTATGAAGGGTAGGATTATGAATAGAAGGGTCTAGAAGCACACATAAAAGGGGGATACAGAGACCCTCTGCTTCTTCTGCTTTCTTCCTTGGCCAACTTCACTGACCACACGGGAATCACCTTCACATTGCCCCACCAAAGGCAATTCCTAGGACAGAGTCAAGACTGCTGCTTCCTTAGTAGGCCACCTGCTGGACTAGCTGAAGACTTGCTCTCATGTTTAATTATGGCCAGAAATTTAGACCTACTTTTATATTAAGTAAGGGTCAGTTCTAACTCAGTTCTAATTCCAGATTTATCATATTTCTGGGGTTCTCATTATCTAACACATCCTGTGTTATCTTCACTTCACAATATAAGGCAAGGAGATCAGGGTAAGAAGGAGCTCATCTCTTAGCAGCATGTCTTTATTGAGATACTCATTCTCTTACCCTTCTTACTCAATCCACACCACCAACGTGGTACTCCAGCTCTCTTTCTAATATCTCTGTCTCAGCACAGTTCCTCAGTCTGGTCTAATTTATCTCATCTCAGCAACCATATGGAAATCAGTCCCAGAACAACAAAGGCATGTAGCCAAGACTAGAGGTGCCATGTTTTATAGTCAGTACAATCTCAACATATTTCTGTCTTGAAAGCATCAATGAACATTCTACACAGAGACTTGCTTTATTATAGATGTGTTTTTACTGGTCTTGGCTCTGAGAAGCCCACACTGGGTTGGCAGCATGAAGGGCAACTGGCGAAGCTCTAGTTAAAACATGACTCAGATCCGAAGAACCAAATGTTCTATGAGAGATGAAATGAAAGCTTTTGATTTCTTAATCCAGGGTCTAGGAAATTGGCACAATATCAATTCTGCCACCATGTACCAGGTATCTCAAGTCACAGATCAAGTTACCAGGTGGAAAATTAGGTTTCTGTCTCTCAACAGGAGGAGAAGAAAGATTTATGGTCATCTCTAACCTATGAAAAACCTGTAAGAATATGACTGTGAGTATGTAAAGCAGAAGTTAATGTGGAAACAGGAGTTGTAAGGGCTCCTTACTTAGTCTCTCTCTCTCTCTCTCTCTCTCTCTCTCTCGCCCATAATCATTATGGCTAACTTTTGGAGTTATAATCTGTATTTGAAAGCTGCAGGACTTGCTATTTGGAGTATGAGACTACCAGGAGACAAAAAGAGACTACTATATATTCCCTTCAGAAAAATTCCCATTGGGACCCATTCTATCAGTTGATGTGATGAACATTTTTGGTCAGTGGCTCTAGTCATCCTGTAGACATGTCTCAGTATAGACAGTGTGGGGACTTGGAAGTCACTCATGTCACAAATCCTCCATCATGGGGCATATGCAGAGCAGAAAATTTGGTCCTTTGGGGCACTCTGGGAGTTTACTCATCTATTATCTTGCCTGAAGCATACCAGGAGGGCTGTACTTCCCTTCAAAGCCCAGAGCATAGAACTCTGTCAATACGGCCCCTTTTTATTTGAGATTCTTAGCAGATATTATCTGGGAACAGTCAAGTGTTTGTAGAAATGTGACTTTGAGCCCTGGTTAGTGATCTGCACTTCTGTCCTGTGACTTTGTGTGTGTGTGTGTGTGTGTGTGTGTGTGTGTGTGTGTGTGTGTATGTGTTGTTAAGTGGGGTCAGTATCTGTTTATGAAATGGCTGTAAGACCATAGTAACTTGAATACCATCATAGTTTGTGTGGATATCCCTCTACAAAGAGGCTAGGAAATGACAGAGAACATGGATGTCTTTCTGCTAGAGGTTAGCCATTCATTATTGCCCTCAAGCTAGTGTGCAAAAGAAGCAAGCAAATGCAGCATTCCCAAGTCACAAGGATTTCTTCAAAGGTGTGCCTGTGGGAAAAGAGAGAATGCTTTGTAGTGTGCTGATAGCAGGCCAGGAGGTAGAATTTTGTCTGTCTTGGGAAGTTCCAGGGAATATCTGAAAATCTTTGACAACTAAAAAATAATTTGGGACTGTGTGAAGCAAGAGAGTAAGTGTCTTTAAACTATACCAACTACAGAATTTAAGCCGGTATGTTACCTTTTCTCATATGTCCATTTTCTTAATAATCATCCATCTATGTATTTGAGTATGTGTGCCTAGATGTATATATACACAACTTGTCTTGTGAGCAGAATTAGTGGTTTGCTTTCCAGGGCTTCCAGGTTCTAAAAAAAATGTGATTTCAAGTTGATTCCAGAAAGAGGGAGTGTTTTTTGTGTATAAGCCAAGTACAGCATAGCTATTTAAATACATATATCTATATATCCCAATTGACAAAATTATGCACTAGAGCAACTTTCCAGACATGTACCACTGATGGGAAAGCTATTACAAAATTATGAAATTTGGCATCACTATAGTCTGTAGTCTGTATGCAGCCACTAGAAATATGGCCAATAACTCAAAAGCCACTGCAGCTAGACAGAGAGACATAAAAGATTATTCCTACTCAGATGGCAATCTAATTTTAGGATTTAATGCATGGTTGAAAACATCCAAAATGTTTTAAGAGTGTCAGGATCTAGAGTGAGGTCCTCCCATGGTTACACCATGGTGCTGAGGAAAACTGAAGAAACTCAAGGTCTAGATAGCTGATGAAATTATTGGGGCAAAATGAACGGTGCTGTTCCACAAGTCCATAATTATATGGTTTGTAGTTTTTCATGAAATTTTTTTTTAGTACCTCAAAAAGTACAAAGATGGGAAACACTTGAATTTTGGTTCATATGAGACATAAAAGGATTTCTTCACAGTTGCCTAAATACACTAGTTTATTAATATAGCTTCTTCATGGCCTCCTAAGTTCTTAGATGAAAAGTTGATATGTCCTGTCAGCATCCTCTTGCATGCTCATCTGCCCCAACTACTTGGAAAACATTCCTTCAGCTTTCCTCAAAGGTGATAGCCTACAGGCCTCTCCCATTGCATAGCAGTAGGCCTGGGAAAAAGAAAGCTCTGGGGTTTGCAGGGCAGTCCAGCACGGAGCAGAAAGCCCCTTTTAACAATATCTTGATGCTGAAAGTTCACCTTTGACATATAAATGACTCTGAAAAAACACAAGCAAATTCTGCAGTATGTACTCAGGTTATCTGGGTATAATGCCACATTATAGAGACTTGGGTGCACCTGATGGTAACTATCTGGCAAACTCTGATGACTGTCAATAGGTAGAGGCTGTAGTAACCAACAAAAATACCATTGTGGCCTCCACAGTGAAAAGCATGGAGAAGAAACAGTCTATTTACAAAGGCTGTGCTGTTCTACAATGGGACCACATGGATCCAAGACTATGCTATGAACAGGTGTGAGAGGGATGATGTAGTGGGAGGACAGAGTAGACTTTGGCTTATGAACCACTGCCCCTGCTTGGACAGCAACAGGTGAAGTAGAGATTGACTCTGACTTCATAAGATTGAGCCCCTATACTCTTCTGTAAGAGCCAGCTTGATACAGAGATTGCTGACAGAAATCTGGGTGGTTGGGACGGTAGGGGTACAAGACCCACTGTTGAAGACTCACAGTACTCTGGGTGATTTTTATCTCTCTGGAACTCGGTCTAGCATCTTTTGCTGTTAAGGGTGACTTTCTGGAGTAGTACTATTACTCTGGACCAAAGAGTGCCAATGTTTGGGGTGGGGCCAATGCTTCATTGTTTTAAATCTTCCTTGGCTATGGGAAGGAGTAGGATGGAGGATGGGAGCTGGCTAGGGAGAAGTGCGCCATGAGGAGATTTCAGAGTCTGATTGATCTTGTCAAAAAGAATAAAGGTATCCTCTCCCCTGCACCCCCCTTCAGCACATGGGCATGTGGGATTGAGGCGGTCACTGTGAAGTCTTGTGGTTAAGAGTTCCAAAAAGAACTCTCTTCATGATTCCTGATTGCTTAGGACAGATATAAGCAATACCAGCTGGGGCCCAGCAAGCCCGTCTCCAGCTTTATTGTTTCTGATTTATCAGTGGTGTGTCTGCCTTAAAGAACCATCGGCCTTTATTGCTAGTCCACTCCATTGCCACATATGAAAGTTGAACATTAACAAGTGGGTTTGCTTTCAGTTACTCTTCCCCCCTTCCCCGTGTCTGTAGCAAGATAATATCTTGCCTAGAGGTGCGTACTCACATTCTTTTATTTTTTTTGTCTCACCTTAAATTTCCCCTAATTTTTTTGTAGCTGCCTCTTACTGCAGCCACAGAACTTCCACAAGGCTGTTCTGTAAAAGTCCCTCATAAGTGGTGAAACTCAGTTGGAACCAGGCTAGAGGCACCGGGCGCTGCGCGTTGAAGAGACATCTCAAGTCATCCCTGGTGGACAATTTGCACTGTTCAGCGTTAAAAGACTCTATCGCAGTGGCTCAGAGAGACCCCCTCCAGACCTCCTGCCTCAGCAAGCACAACTTACAAATGACGTGCTCCACTTGGCCTGCCTGGAGTTTCTGGCTTAAATGGCTGGCAGAGTAAAAGTAAAGATTCAGAGCTCTCCAGCTGTATGGAGGAAAAGGTTTTACTACTGAGTGGGAAATAATCATTGAGGTGAACTGTTCCTGGACTGACCAAGCTGACAGATGGGCGGCTCTGACTCAGGGCTGAGGGAGAAACTTTTAGGAATCTTTTGCCAGAGGAAGGGGCAGGTGGAAATAGGGGATGAATGATTCACGATGGATCCATCTGGACATTGGCCTATTCATTTATTTCTGGGAGGGAATTAATAATATCCTGCCAAAGTTATAATGCTTCCTCAGGAGACTTAGGTTTGGAGTTTGTTTTCTATAGTTTGAACCTATATGCATTTCCATTTGGATTGTTTGTCCTTCTACGCTTTCTTCAGGACAGGCCATGATGATTGCTGCAGAGAAGTTTGACAGGCGATGCTCTATGTACAGTAATCAGGTCTTGTGAGAGGGAGTCTGCCTGTTTAGCATGACTTCAGCTCTCAGGGTATGGATCCTAGAAATCTGGCTGACTTTCCCCATGGCAGATACATCCAGGCTACTCAGGATAGTGAAGTTCAGCTGACCAATTTCTCAGCTACTAGGCTTAGCAAATCGTCTCTGTTGGTCTGTAGATGGGAGACAAAGAGAATTTTAATCTCATTTCAATTACTGAAGCCTGATCTACAGCCAAGCATTAGTGGTCTAAATTTAAAAAAAAATATTTTTCCCATTCGAATGAAGATAAATTATTGTACTGCTCACAGGTACGTGTGCTTTTATTTTTTAAAAATAAAACCAAGCATTTGAAAAAGCCACAGACTAGTGTTTTGTTATTGCCTTAGATTATTTAAGAAGTTACAAAAGACTGTATATCCCAATTTGGTTCAATCAGAAATGTGTATGTGTGAATGGGGACAGCTTTAAAATATCTAAGCTATAGATTCTTTCTTCACAAAAGGTAGAAGGACGCTGCCTTTAGCACCTTTCCCGCTACAGAGAATTGAACATTTGGTTTTATCAGACACCAGAATGGTAATGAAGCTATTTTGATAGAAATAGTCTCATCACTATTCATTTTTGCTGGCTCCCAACTAATTCTTGAACCAAGGTTCTATTTTTGCCTCTAGAAGGAAAAAAAAAAAGGATAATAAACAAAATAAGAAGATGTTCTTAGTCTATAAAGCCAATGCAAACCCCAGATCAGTTGTCCACAGAGCCTCAGGAGGCCCTGTCTCTGCTGCCGTGACCCCCATGGAGGATGGAGTATTCCTCTGTAAAGGGTGCCATTTGTGTCCTTCTGAAGTTATTAAGCTATTTTCTTCCTTTCTGAAAAATTATTTTTATTTAAGATTTATTTTTATGGGCATTGGTGTCTCTCTGCTTTGTGTGTCTGTGAGAAGGTGTCAGGTCTCCTGGAACTGGTGTTATAGACAGTTGTAAGATGCCATGTGGGTGCTGGGAATTGAACCAGGTCCTATGGGAGAGTAGAGTGCTCTTACTCTCTGAGCCACCTTTCCAGTCCATGCCATTTTTCTTCTAGAAAGTTCTCAGCTAGCTGTCATCACCATCCTTCAGTGGAGAAGGCAGTGTGGTGGAACTGAGAAGATGTTGGCTTTGTCTTAGTCATCTCATTGTGTGATCCATCATGTGACCCTTGGCCTTGTCTACTTTCTGTTTGTGACAAGGGGTTTAGTGTCTTTTGCATTATCTCCAGTTATAATATTTTATATATACTGGTCATTTTATCAATCTTTTATCTTAAATTATTTTAACATAGTTTCAGACTTTCAAATAGATGTAAGCAGTGTTTCTAATTGCCCCTTACTCAGTCTCCCTGCAACTCACATCTTGTATTCCTTAGCTCACTTTTCACAACTAAAAAACCAAGGTTGGTGGCACATCACTATTCAGTGGAGCCAACACTGTGTTTAGACTTGATTAGGTTTTATCAGTTTCTGTTTTGGGATCCAATCCAAGATACTAGTTAGCTATCACATCTCCTTATTTCCTCAGGTCTGTGACAGCTTCTCAGAATTTTCTTGGCCTTGATGGTTCTGAGGAGAACTGTCTGGTGTTTTGTAGAATATCTATTAGTTTGGGTCTGATAGTCTTCTCATAAGGTTAGGTGGGGCATGTGTTTCAGAAAAAAGCCTGCAGAAATGAAGTATTTGTTGTCATACCATATCAAAGGTTGTCCTGTACCAGAGATATGCCTACAACCTCCTTTTGATGATCCTGATCTCTTAGGACTATTTGCCAGATTTCTTCAAAGTAAATTCTTGAGATTTCTCTTCTTTAAGCTCCCTTCACCCTTCTGATTCCTCTTTTCCCACTTTGAATGTGAGCCGCTTCTAATAACTTGCCCCCAAAGAGTAGAAGTGAGATTCTATTTATAATTCAAAAAATAAAAGTTAATAAACAAAATAAGAAGATGCTATTATTAGCCCCCAAAGCCAATGAAAAGCTCAGATTAACTCTGGTCAAGAAGCCTTGATAGGTCTTGCCTATGCTGCCATGATTCTCCTCAGACCGTGGGTCCTCAGGTGATGGGTAGGTTAGAGCAGTTAGGTTTCACCTCTCAATGGACTTAATATACACTTAATTTATATATATTAGTAATACAAATGTAAATTATTTGTAATGTTTCTGTGTTGAAAATTTTTTTCTTATTTATTTATTCAATCACTTATTTATATCAGCAAGACCTTATGGACATTAATATTATATTTTGGATTATAATTGGATAGCATGTTTTTCATTGTAATCTTCAAATTATTTCCATTCTGGCCATTGGAAACTCTTTGGTATTGACTTTGTTGTCTCTGATGCATCTCCATCATTTTGTTTGTTGATTATTTCTTTATTTCTGGCATGGCTTGGTATCTTAGTCTTGTCATATGTAATCTCTATGCTTGTCCTGGGATCAATTATTTGTCCAAGAAGACCTAGGGAACAGTGCTGAAAACTGAGATCCAGACATTGGTTATAGACTATTTGTATGCATAACTGTGTACTGTTTGTCATCCAATGAGTTGTGTGATGCCACACCCTGACATTGATGTAAGTCAAGAGTGCTGTGGGATTATGTCCTAGTATATTGTAAATATTTATCCCTCCTACTAGTGTAATAAAACACTGATTGGCCAGAAGACAGAATGGAAGTGTGGGCAGGGCTCCCAGACTAAGAAAACTCTGAGAAGAGGAAGAGTCAGAAAAAGACACCAGCAGACTCAGAGGAAACAAGACTAGAATGCTGCTCTGAGAAAAAGTACTAAGCCACTAGGATAATCATGGGTTAGTTTAAGAGTTAAGAGTTAGCAAATAATATGCCTGAGCCATTTCATCAGCATGAAATCAATGTAAGCTTTTGTATGACTATTTGGCGCTAAGCAGCAGTGGGGCTGAGAGTGGGGCTGAACTTTGGGGCTAGACCAGAAAATCTGGGCCAGAAACTTGGTACACAAGAGCATAGAAAATAATGTGTAATTGCTATAGTGCATGGTACTTTGGTTAAAATATAAAGCAGGTACCTGGTGCCACAAAAAGAATGTATAGGGATAGATCAAATAATTATAAAATATTTTCTTCCTTTCTCTCACCATTATTCATCATTCATTTCAAATGAGTGTACCCTGGACATATGCAATGCTATTGTACTTACACAGGGTTATTTACAGCCTGAATAAATGCTGTTCACTTTATACACTGTATTCTCAGCCAATGTAAGTTCTCCTTTGATTTAGAGGTAAGAAATACCAAAGCAGTAGAGGACTTGGAGGCAGCTTCCTGAAGGAAGCTTCCCTTTGACCTTGTATTTAAAGGATGGAGATTGGCAAAGTAAGGAATCTTGGAGAAGACAGAAAGAAAGATGAGGCCTGCTTTTCTATGTGCTGTGCTGTGTGACATGGTACCACACATGAGGTGATTGATTGTGACTAGAAACTCGTGGCTCACAGTTCTGGAGAATGGGAAGTTCAGATAAAGCTATGAGTACATGGCCAAGGCCTTCTTGGTAGTTCATCTCACAGGAGGTAGGGGAGGGAGGAGAGAAGGAGGGAAGGAAGGAGGAAGGGAAGAAAAGAGAAGTATCTCTTTCATGATGGCATGGCTCTCATCTATGAGGTGGAGCCTTTATGGATTAATTATTTCCCCAAAGCCCTTCCTGCTCCTAATGTTACCATGACAATTAAATTTCCACATGTATTTTGAAGGAGACAAACATTCAGACATTAGCAAGATTCTAAAGGACTTACTAAGTATTACTGTTCTTGGATAACCTAAGGTCTATTGTTCTTGTCAACCTATGATACATTCTTCAGCATTACAAAGATAGGCTTAAAAATGTCCACATTTAGTTGAAATATCTGTTGTATTTTCTGTATTAAGGATGGGCAAGCTCATTGAGCTTTCATAAAGTATGGTTTTCTGAATAATTATGGTCTTAATTATCAAATGTCTGCCAAATCTTTCAATAGTCCAGGTTAGGGCAAATGACACCTTTGGTGCTCATGGTGGCAGCTCCATGCTTGGGCTTCCAATGGTGCTGGGAAGCCTTTTTAACTCTTAGTTTTCTTTTATATGAAGAGCCCCGGAGAGTCTATAGAAATTGATTTTTGAGACATTCTCAAATTTTGCCCCGGAACAAAGAAGCCAAAGTGAGTGAGATCAGGAGTGGCATAGGCTTTTTACCTTTTTCATAAAAGCGTTCATTAGCTTAGTTGGGTCATCATCACATGCAGTTGACCTCTCATCCCAGCCGTTGGGTCAAGTGTATGTATTTCATGCCCACTATTTTCAAGTCTTTAAATGCTGTGCTTTATTTTTGTTCCAATAAAAATGAGTAGGCTTGATGAGGTATCTTCTTAAAAGTTCAATCCTGCTACATCAGTTGTTTTCTTTTTTTATTAAGCAGTTCAATATAAATTAAAGTACTGATAGGAAATAAGTCTGAGGATAGAAAAAATAAAACCGTTTTATGTGCTGGAGTCAAAAATGCAGTTCTTTTGAACACATGAGCTTTAGGCAGTACTGAAAGAAACTTTCAGCTGTGGAGGACGGAAGAAATTGTTCTAAATGATGAGACTATTTTAGAACTTAATTGACCCAACCCAATGCCTGTGCTCATGTGCACTTTGGGTACAGAAATGACAGGGATGTACCCACATCCTAGACAGCACAGCTCTAGACGGCCACAGTCCTGTACTTCCTGATAGGGAGAAACCGCCCACCTTCCTGGGCATGGCTTTGAGTTGAACAAGAAGGCTGGATGATTGTTTGTAAGGAATTGTCTTTATACCTGGAGTCACATTGAACTTCTTTGGACTGAAGAGTGACTTTCTCTCTTTAAACTACAGCATCCATGTCCCCCATCGGGGACCCCATGGGAAGCATCCCCTGCATGGCTCCTGAGAGAGTGTCTCTAGTTACCTCCACCTCAGCTGTGCTTTTGCACTTGCTCCAATAGCAACGACTAGACCTTGTCACCAACTGGAGTTGCTCTGTTTTTGAAATCCTGAACTCTGAAATTCTCCTTTCTGACCACAACCTCTGATCCTTCTGTCGGTCCTCAGCCTTTCATGCCCTTGATACACATCCTTTGGTCTCATTGGGACGCCCTGTCTCCTGACCTCTCCTGTGTTAGCAGTGCACCACGTCCTCCTGGCTGCACCGCTTCTCTGCCTTGTTGGAGCAACCATTTCGACTACAGTCTCAAAGCAGCCTCCTCACTGCATTCGCTTCTTGTTTTATGTGTTTTTCCGATATGTAGCTAATGGACTAACTCCCCTCTCTTTCTCCCTCCCCTCTTTTCTTCTCCCTCTATCTATGTCTGGTCCTGGGTATTTAAGGTCCATGGATGAAGTTCCCTGTGAGAACAAACTACATCATCAAGAATCTGTGATTTGAAATCTCTCTTAAGCTGCCAAGGTTGTTTCGTGATCCCAGGGTTAGGGCTTGGGTAGGACAATAAAGAGTCCCAGTCCAAATTAAAATATAAAATTAAAATTTCTAGTCCTCTTGGTACCAGTGTTGCATTTGTGTGACCCTTAGGATGGCAAGAGCTTTCATGTTTGTACCTGATGTTCCTCACTTACCCCGGCATTGGGCCTAACCATGTAGTTTGACCACCCTTGACACTTCTTGTGGGGACCGCTGATGTGTTCTACATCACGTTTCTCTCTTTCCACCCACATGTAGAAGACCACTTTTCCTATGGGAGGGGCATCTGCCCAGCAGGTTTGAATCTCCTCAGCTTACTTCCATTTCACCAGTGGAACATGCCTCACCCTTGAATTGCCGTCTCATCCTGTCAGCCGCTCCCTTTTGGCTCCTATTGGCCACCTCACTTTGCAAGCCCTCTAGAATCCTTGCCCATCAACTACTCTCTTTCTGTCTTGGACTGGCACCTTATAAATATAAATATTTTCTTTTATGAAAGACCCCTCCCCCCATTCTGCCTTGTTTGTACTCCTGTTTCAGTCCTAAGTATGTGCCTCTGTCCTTTGAACCTGCTCATCTGGGGTCAAACTGTTTCCCTCCTCATCTCCTCAGGACATTTTCTTCACTCTCTTCCCAATCTGGCATCTCTCTTGCCTAGCCCTGGGTCCCAGTATTCCAAGTCTCACCCTCTCCTCATTTCACACCACACTTGACTAGAAACCGCTCCCGTAGACTCGGCTGCTTTCTACACATTCCCTTAAGAGGCCCTGACACTGTCTCTCCAATTCCTTCCCAGAGGAACTGCATAGCCGGCTAAGAACATTTACCCACCTAATCAATTAGAGCTGTCAGGCATTTTTGAATTCTCTCCTTTATCTCTTTCAGATACAGTCAATAGAGTCAATCTTGGAAATGTTTTCTAACAAGGAGTGACCCACTTTACACTGAGCCCTTCATCTGACAGACATCTTAGTTCAGTTTGATGATAGTTTTGTTTGGACAAATTCAGGAAGGCCTAGCTGACCTTGCCCTTCCTACAGTCCCTTACATTTATAAAATGGCAGGTTTAATACCAAAATTCTCCTGAACAACATCCTCTGTCAAGTTCCATAGACTACATGAAAGTTATATCCCAGATCCAAATTCCTTTGTGTGGTCCTGACCTTTTCACAGCCTACTTATCCAGCCTCAGTTTCCTTTCCTCTCTTTTAACTTGGCACGCCCCTCCCCCCAACACACACACACCTGTTGCAGAATATTTCAAAATGTGCTACATTTGTTTGTGCTGTAGAACATTTGTTTAATGATGCAACGATGGGCTGCATTCTTTTCCATTGCATTTGTTTAACTCTGTGAAGCTGGAGCTGTGATTCTTGGCTCGTCTAAAACACCCGATGGTCTAATAGAGAACTGAACGGTCAATATCAAGGCAGGAGAAGATCAGGCAGGGCTGGCAGGTAGAGAGGATAAATAGGAGGAGAAATCTGGATGGCACAGGGAGAGCAAGAAAGCCAGGAGAGAAGGATGCTAGGAGCCAGCCAGCTAGCCACCCAGCCGACCACAGAGTAAGAGTGAAAGTAAGATGTACAGTAAGAAAAGGCTGTAGCTTTCCTGACCAGGATCTGAGTCTTAGCTGCTTTAGCTACTGCAGTTACCATAGAGACATACATGGCTATATCTTCAGACTCGGGTACCTTGAAACAATACCTCCTATTGGGATGAAATCTAACAATATTTGGCCTCAGTTTTCCGAAAATGAGTGAGTTGAATTAGAGTGTCTCAAAGTCCTCTACATCTCTTGTTTTGTGGTACCCTTAGTCAGCTAAGGGATGTCTAGGTGAGGCCTTTATAGGAACTATGTGAGAGTACTATAGGGAAACAGCAGTACTCTCAGGGAAGCAAGGCAAAGGTGGGGGCAAGCAAGGAGGATGCCAAGGTGAGGACTCACTAAGGGATGGAAAGTAGGCTGGGGCGGGAGTTCCTGCTGAACCCCCAGCCTTTGGACTAGCACACTCAGGCGTGTTACCTGGTTCCTACTCCAGGCTGTGCAGATCTTACTGCCTTTAGTAAGCTTGTGGTCATGTCAGTTAAAAGCATACACAAGATTGAGATTACAAGAATGTTTCAGTACTTCACATTATCTTAGATGAGAAAAATTGAGATAGATGGATAGCCTCTTTAGCTAGAGCATCTGCTGACAAATAGACCTCTTTTTTGTAAGTTACAAAAATTTTGTGCTTGAATAATGGCAGTTCAGTTGTAGGCTCCACTGGCCACTGTCTAGCCCAGGTCTGCGCAAGGCCACAGTAATGTAGAGCTGGTAACTCATGCAGGGGCTATGTGAGCTTACTTCTTTCTTTCTTGGCTTTCTCTTTCCTCCTTGTGAGGTTGAGATTGGAGGGTTGGGTTCTGGGCTAGCATTTTTGTCCCAGAAGGAATGATACCGGTATTGGAAACAGCCTCTAATGGTTTCCTTCCCCCACACATGTGCTATGCTGGTCTTGCTGGTGACGGCAGGCTGTGGGTTTTACTTTTCTACCCACTTGCTGTGATGGACATAGTACTCTGTGGCCTGTTGCCTGTGCCAGGGACATGCAGGCCTTCATTGAACTGAGATACCATCCCAGGGTGCTATGTCTCTGTTTCTTTTCTTTCTATAGTTCGTTTCTCTTTTTTCTCAGCTTCATTCCCAGGTGGGCCAGCTGGGACTCAGAGAAGGGAAAAAGTAATTGAAGTGCTTAAGAAGGATTGTTTGGGGAGGAGAAGGCAGGGTTAAAAGGGGAACAATTAAGAAGCAATGTGATACAACTGTGTGCAGAAGAATTTAGTATAAATATAATGATCAATTCCCTAATAATTAGGTCTTTTAGACGGCAGATAGTTCCCCAAGAGGCAGTGGTGGGAACCCCATTGCTTGGTCATTTCTAATTAGACTGGAGGAGCACTTACAGAAGATACTGCAGAAAAAACTCTCTGCTCAGGGGGGCGACCATGTGACTCTGGGGGGTTGCTGCATCCTTCCTGTCTAGAATTCATTGATGAGCACATAATTCACCACTTAGCTAGGCAGCCAAAGTTTCAGGGGCTTATTGGTTTCTTACCTCACCTGTGCCCCCTTTAAATTGACCAGATCTATTATCTTCAAAGGAAAAAATACAGAGCAGGCAGTGACCTAGGCCAGGGCTGATTCTGTCTCATCTGCACAAAATAAGTTTAAATTCTACCCAGGTCTTTATCTGTACTGCACAGGGTATGTGGACTCCTGACACTTTAGCCCAAGATCTTTCCTCTGCCTGTGACTCTGGAGAAATCTTAGGTATTTTATTTAGGTCTGTTCTTAAGCAGCAACCACTCAGCAGTCAAATGCTTTCCCAAGAGTCCACACAGCATGCTGCTTGAGTATATGTTACTAAGCTTCTATGACTTTCCCCATCTGTAATGAGGCACCCATAAAAATAGTCACCTTGTATTGGGGTGAGAATTAAATAAAATAATATTTGGAATTTAGGGTTCTTCCTGTCAAGTGCTCTAGATGAATACCATTGAGGTAGTAGGTGATCATTATTATGACTACATTCTAGTTTCTGTTGCAGAATCAATCATCTGTAAATGCTGGTTGTTATCATCTATGTACCAAATGCTAGCAGAGATGGTTTGATGCTTCTGTGTGTGGTTTTGTACTCGAGTTTCACCTTTAACAAGTATTTATTGAATTGCTACTGTGATCAAGAGAAGAGATGATCTTTGTCCTGGAAGGGTTAGTGACCGTGTGGAATGAGGTAGAAAAGGGTTTGTTTGGAATAGGAAAGGTAAGGACACAAATATTTCTCCTACAATTGTTTCTTTGTGACATGAGAGCTCCTCTCCTGTGGGAATCCCAAAGATTGGGTGAGCTCATCTGATTAGGGTCAGCTATGAGTGAAGATGTCTTGAAGGACATAAGGGGTGGTGAAAGACATTTTTAGTTGCATGATTTCAAGAGAGGAGCATTTGACCAAAAGTGAGAGTAGAGAAGAGGGACTCAGATGTGGGAGGAACTCAAAGCTGCCTCTGGTGGTGAAGGGAAGAGGAAGGAAAGCATGCAACTGCTATGTTTCCAGGAAGGCTGTCCTTCAGGGAGCAGAGCTGGGCTGCAGAGCTTCTACAGGTGGCTGGGAGCCGCAGCTCTGCCACCTTATTTCCTAGACACTGGCTCTTCTCCAGGAACCCTATTTTGTTCCATGGCAGGAACCTAGCTAGAGTGGATCCCATTACTTTTGTTATGATCTGGCCCTCTTAGCATGGGCTGTTTTCTCTTCCCACAGGCTTAGGGAAGGTGCCCTGGTAGGATGGTCCTGGGCTTTATGAAGATGATGCTCATCTTTTCTGTCTCATCTAAATATCCCATAAGAACCAACCGTACACAAATGTTGCTATTTGAGAAAAGCTGGACAATTTCTTTGTGCCTAACAGAAGAAGATAAAGAACAGTTTTATGTTCTTGGAGAGGGGAGGTAGCCAAAACTATTTTCATCAGAAGGAAGGAAGAAGGAAGGGAAAATAGAACATAAGTGTTGGTCATCTGCTTCATCACCAGACATGTTACCATGCACACACATTTTTAGTCTTTAATCTACTTCATCCTAACTCTGCAAAATAATGATTTTACTTATATTAAAGATGAAACACCAAGACATGTATAGATTCATCTTCTGACTTTAAATCATAAACCACCACCTGTTTCAAGACCATCTTCCACTAGAGAAGATGTCCAGACTTATCAGAGAATACGAAGTCATCTTAGCCTGGCTTAACTTCCTTCTTGTATTCACTTTGATCTTAATCATGGTGACACCTCTGATATGATGTGCCCCCGAAGATGATGAGCATCACCCAAGCCTCATTCCCAGTGGAGTGCTAGGCAGTACAGTCTCAGGGCATGGCACCGACTTGCTTCCTTTTTTTTCCACCTGGAAATCTTGCTTCTTTCACCTAAGTTCTTAGTGTTACATATCTATGTAGCAAGGAGACACACCAGAGTTCCCAGCTAAAGCATCCCTCTCCCCTCTCTACAGAGAAACCTGGCCCTCCATATATAGCCTATAGATTGCTGAAGGGCCTGAGGCAGTACTCTACTCTCTCCCTGTGTGTGTGTGGGGATGCTCCCTATGTTTGCCAAATGTAAGAGGTATAACTCTAGATGTCCTCCAATAGACTTGTCTCACTGGCTTTCCTTGGTGATGCTAAGGAAGGATTTGGACCACTTTAGCTTGGAAGAGAATCTAAGGGCTATGGCTTGTTCCTTGTGTGATGTTTGCTTTTTCATTATTTTTGAACTACAAGGTTTTTCCCCCTGGGTATGGCCCTTCGCACTCCCCACTTTGCTGGAGCCAGAAATGTTCTTGAATTCTCCATCAGACGTTCTAGAATCCCAATGGTTATTGTAGCTGTCTTTTCCTTACCCTGAAACAATCAAAGATCTTCACTTCCTCCTTTCTTTCTTAGCTGGGTGACTCAGAAGATTCTCCCCACCTACAAAGATTTGACAAAGCTCTGGTCCTCTCCTCTCCTCTGTGACAGAATTGTTTTTTGTGTCTTTTTTTTTTCTTTTGGGCTGAACAGGAGGCTTGCTGGGTGTGGGGAGATTGTAAGGTTCTAGTGCTAATTGAGGCCATGCGTTTTGTACTTGGGTGCCGGCTGGTGAGGCAGATTTAGAGGACTATCGGGATTCTTAGATTAAATACCATTAAAGCCAACTTCTTATACCCCTGCTGTTCAGTACGCATGCAGGGAGAACGGAGATCGGATGTTCAGGATTCTTGTTTGAGAAAACCATATGGAAAAACCACACAGCAGTAAGTCTATAATCAGGGCTTACAACATGCGGCCCACTGGGTGCCAGGAGTGGGGCTGCTCTGCCTCCAGAAGGTGCAGGGGATTTGGTTCTCTGATGAGGAAACTGAACTCAAGAAAGGAGGCCTTATTTCCACAGGAGAGAGAGAGCAGCCTTCCTCCCACAGCGTTCTGCAGTAGTAGAGTTCTTACTCATTGTTGTCTAGAGGTATTAAACTCATCTGTGAAGTGTCTCAGATTTGTTTCATGGGTCTATTCACAAGCCTATTGGGAACAAACAGAGAACATATGCTCTCCTTTCAGCAGGGACAAGGCCATGTCAAAGGTCTGCAGTGACCTGGCTGGGGGCTGGCAATAGACCTCTCTGACACACAGAAGTACCTAGCTGGGAGTGGTAGACAGCCTGAAACCCCGTGTCATTCTGCCCACCATGTGCCTAGACGTGGGCTGTGTCTGTTGAGAGATGGAGCCACCTTTCCTCCTGGAGAAAAGGCTTTGATACCTGGGCTTGGCCTCTCAGCTCTGGACTGCTGGACTGACCTTGCTCCTCTGCAGCTCACCAACTCCGCTGTGTCCCTGACACATGTGCACCAGGAGGCCTTGGCATTTCCCTGCTTACATACAGCAACTGGCCATTCTGTGTTGTTGGCGGCTTTTCTTGTTGCCCATAACAGACCATGTGATTAAAATGGCTAAACAGGTGAAAATAAATGATATTAAACCAAATATAGCATATTTATCTTGGAAAAAATGAGATTACTCAAGTTTAAAACATGAGAGTCCTTCTAGAAGTGGTGGGGTCACCTGTGGTCAGAGAGGATTCACACATTCATTCAAAGAGTGCCAAGTGACCAGGAGACCTCCTGATTCTGCTGGAAACTTACTGAAAAGAAGTGCTGGGTCTTCCCTCAAGGTGTTCTCAGTCCAGCATGGGAAGTAAAAAGCAGTGAGACCCTAGGGCATCACAAGAGGACAGTAGATAGATGTGATAGATAGATAGATAGATAGATAGATGACTGTGTGGTACTTAGGACAGTGTAGGGTTGGCCAAGAGGAAAGGAAAGTTAGGAGGAGAACACAAGAGAAGCCTGGGCTTGCACAGCACCCAGGCAGCATAGGAAAAACACGAAGTGGAGGTGTGAAGACAGAATAGACAGAGAGGACATGAGAATCCAGGTGGAAGTTACCACCGAACTCTGCATGCCAGGTTAAGAGCTGTCACCTTTCTGAGCAGGAATACTTTGCTGTGGAGTGAGATGAATCTGCACAGGTTAGCTAGAAGACCGTCTTGACCATGTGGAGCTGGCTCTAGCTGGATGTGGGCAACCTGCCCATGTTTAGGAAGGTTGCTAAGAGAATCCAGAGCAGACACACTCAGGGGCCGAAGGGAGAAGGTGACAGCAGAGCCCTCTTCATATTTTTTTAGGTCAACTTTCTGAATACCTGCCAAATGATAACATGCATTTTTATTTTCGTCAGCCTCTTTGGAATGGACCAACAGACACGACAGCCCACTTGAGCGCCAACTGAGAGGGCTAGTGGCGGGGGATGTGGGGAGGTGAAAGAGGTGAGACCAGAGAGGGGCTCCTGGAGGGGGTGCTTTCTTTTGTAGTGACGGTAGAGGCATTTTTGTTTTCTTTCCTCCCTCCCTTTGAAAGGAGGGTAAAGACCAAATGAAATATCTGCAAATGGCATAAAGGCAGAAATGGGATTTTTAAACAGAGCACATTAACAACATTAAAAGCTTTTGTCTGCATGACAGCCAAATGAACATATAGGGTTGTGGACTGGAACAGTTTATATTGTAATGGCTTACAATACCCCCTGCAATGAGAGAATGCATCATTTTTAGAACTATTTGATTCACTTAATATACAGGCTG
>PVIH01010853.1:55000-72594 GCA_004025045.1 Sigmodon hispidus
CCAGGAGAATGTAGGGTAAGCCTGTCCCTGAAGCAGGGAATTCCACAGCTTAAACATCATGCCATTTTCTTCAATTCACTTAGATGAATCTTTTAAATGCACAGTAGATTAAAAACATGAATTAATTCAATTTCTTCTGGGAATCATTCAAGAATTGATCTCTTTTCAAGGAAATAGTGTATTAGTAGCATATCCCCTCTGCTGTGCATGTGTTTCTTTCTGAAAGTCCAAAATTTCATTCATCTGTTTGTACATAGATGATAGTGAGTGGTCACTGTTCCCTTTCCATTTGGAAACCAACTCAATGAGTGTCACAGCCTCGAGAGCATGGCTGTGAACAGTGGTAGCAATGCCTCATCCTTGCAAAACTTGCCCACAGTTTGGACTCTGATGGGGAGGATGGAGACCTTGAAGTGAAGGGAGGACTTTAATGAGTTGTCTCTCTGTCTTCGAGCAGGATCAGAAAGACAGCAGCCCAAGGAAGCCCGAGAACATCTCAGCATGTCTTTTCCATCCCCATGACTACCAAGAGAGGAAGGATACATCTCTTCAGTCTCCTGAGTCTTGCATCTTTCTTAGGAGTAAAAATTCACCTTGTCCTATGCTGAGGACAGATTTTTGGAGGCTAACAGAATATTAGTCTCTGTAATCCAGGCCTGTGGCTGCTGTAGTCACAGATGTTAGCAGCCTGGTGTGAGTAACAATGGTGCCATCATTCTGTTTCTATGAATTTTTTCTTTCTGACATTTGGAGAAAGGGGGTCATGGGGCACAGTGCAGTTAGCTGTTGAAGTCTTTTGTTTTTCAGAAAGGGATTAAAAAATCCCTTTATTGAGTCCCTTTAAAGAATTTGCAAATAAAAAATATCACACAGAGTAGCCACTCAAACAAGCATTTGCTTAGACCCAAAGTCCAGATCTTCAGAATCCTAACTAGAATTTAAATAGAATAACTAGAAATCTAAATAAAAGTTCATTGAGATGCATGCACTTTACAAAAAACAAAAAAACCAAAAACCATTTCCATCACTGTGCTATTTACTAGCTGAGAACAAAGAATCTGACATTGCCTGAGACATGAAAAAGTTAGGTTGCAATGTGCAGTTTATCAAGGGGCATATCACAGATGCCCTAAGGATATATAGAAAAAGGCCTAATTATGAGGTCAAGAAGATACCTGATATTTTACTTGAGATCAGGTTTTTAAGATAGTTCTGAAAAACCTACTCGTAATCCTCATGTTGACAAAAACAAACACAATCTGTAGCTAGCTGTGGTGGTTTGAATAAGAAATGCCCCACATTCACTCATGGTTTTGAGCACTTGGTTTCCAGTTAATGGTGCTGTTTGGGAAAGTTCTGGAACCTTTAGGAAGTGCATTCTTGCTGGAGGAAGTGTGTGGTGATATATTATATATTTAATAAAAAATAGTCTGGAATATAAAGAAGACCCACAGAGCCAAACCATGAAGGTCAGGTAGTGTTGACCCACAATTTTAATCCCAGCACTTTGGAGATAGAGGTCAGTCTGGATTTCTATAGGCTCAAGGCCCTGTTGAGCTCGGCAATTGTAGCACTCAGATTTAGTCTTAGATCTAGGAATGTGCAACCAGGAAGTATGATAGCTTGGTGGAGGGAGAGAAGAAGGAGTTCAGCTTCTTCTGCAGATTTCCCTTGTTGGCTAAGGGTGGAGAGGCTTGCAGTCACAGGATTGGAAAGACAGTCCTGAAGAGTTTTCTTTCTGGATGAGAATTGGCTGTGGTTTGTTCCCTGTGTCTCTGATCTTTCCATGTTTCCCCAATATCTGGCACCAGGTTTCCATTATAATACCAAATAGAATTTGTGCAATAAAAGTGAGTCACTGGGGAGGTGTGTGTGGGGGAGGGGTTTGAAGGCTTATAGTTTAGCTCCACTTCCTGTTTCTTTTCTCTGCTTCCTGGGTGTGGATGAAAAATGTGACTGGCAACATCCCTGTTTCTACTGGCTTGCCATCCTTCTATATCACAATGGACTCTCCCCTTGAAACAGTAAAACAGAATAAACTCTTTCTTCTGTAAGTTGCTTTTTATATGGTTTTTATCATAGCAGCAGAAAAGTAACTAATACTTTTCTCAGTAAGTTAGAGACCAATGTCAACAAGTCTTTGTTGATAGATTATAATACTAGCAATGTAGCCAGAGAAAACAGTATCAACTAAACTGTTACTCTATCCATGGTAGAAATTGTGTGCTCCATGATTTTTGTGTGTATATTTTTAACAGTATTTTCATTAGAATCTTGAGACATATTTTCATTATTCTATTTCATAAGTAAAAACATAGATTCAGAATAAATAAATTATCTACATGGTTAATTGGAAGAGGTGATATTCGCAACAAATTCATGAATTCCAGAGTCACCACCTGATAAGCGCAGTATGTTTTCTGGGTTCAATATAGTATGGCTCCTACAGTCAGATCTGAGAGAGAATATGCTGTGTCTGTCAGCCCTGAGGGTCTGAGATCACAAAGGTAAGACACAGATATGCAGGTATAAATCCATCTTCTACCAGTGGATAGAAACACCCACTTATGTCTTTTAGAATATGAATTTGAGGGAAGAGTTGAATGACAATTATGCGACTATAATAGAAGACATACTCAACCTGATTTAAAAACTTCATACCAAGGGTTTAGAAACTATGACCCTCCAGTACAAATGCTTGTCCAAGGAGTTATAACTGGCCTAGGAAGCACAGGGGGATGGGAGCATTCCATACAAAGTCATTAAAAGGCCATAGGGATTTAGGGCTCAGCAGTCACCACTGCCTCTACCAACTTTCTGAGAAAATAATTGCTAATGGGTGAGCTGCCAGCCAATTGTTTAATTTCCCCTTTGGCTAATTAGACTCTGATCATAAACACCCCAAACCAGTGCTCCTCGGCAAGGCTGCCTGGATCTCTGCACAGGGATGACATCTACCTTGCCTTGACTGTGTTCAGTGAGAATGGGTCAGGATCAGAAGAAGGTGAGATCTCACCATGAACTTCAAGCCTGCACCTCCTATGGCTGAGGGCAGTGGTAGGTTGTATGATTGTGACTGTGACTACAGAAACCAATTTTGTTTTATTTGTTTCTACAGGAATAAATAAATAATTAAACAAGTAAAATCAACTTAAGGAGGATTCAGTTTGTTCATGGCTTCAGATATTTGAGTCCATCGTTGTGGGGAGGGTGTAGTGGAGCATCATAGCAGCTGAAGGAGTCCTGTGCTAGCAAGAATGTTGTGGGGCTTCATCAGTGTAATGGGACCACCCACATTCACACCTTTTTCGGCTCACTTTCTCTGGAAAAGCCCATGGAGACACTCCTAAGGATGGGTTTATCAGTCTCCTAGGTGTTTCTTAATCCAATCAAGGTTAAAAGAGTCAAGTTTATCCATTACAAAGGGCTACCAGAAACCTGACCTAGAATGCTGCCACGACTCTGAGCTCTGGAAGACCATGGAATCCTACTTAGGGTTGTAGTTTGAGTTCTTAATGAAAAGAACAAAGCAAATGTTCTGAAGATTCTGAAGAAGAAAATGAAGAAGAAGAAGAAGAAGAAAAAGAAGAAGAAAACTATTTACTTTTTAGCAAATCCTCCAAATATCTAAGATGGAAATAAATATCTATCAATCCAGTTCACTAGTTACTGAGATCAGATATAAGGGTTAGTATATACCTGGAAATAGGCAGGCGACTTCAGTGACAGAACAGAGATGTGGCTGTTCAAATTGGTTACCCTCTCAGTCTCAGTTTTCATTGTATTTCAGGACTTCTGAGAAGGTTAAATAGGACAATTCATGTAACTGGTTTAGTATCATCAACTTTGGGATGGCTTCCTAAAAACAAGGTTCTTTTTATTTCTCCAGTGAGAAGAACCAGTGAGCTTGACCAGTTTTAACTGCATGCTCAGCCCTTGGTTTTCATTCTAAGTTGTTTTTCAGGTACTGAGACATGTTTTCCCAGAAGACATTAAATGATGTTCTTAGGAAAACTGGTGAGTTTCCTGTATGAAATTTTAAAATGAGCATGATACTCATGGGTCCAGATAACCATTCAGTATCTTCTCCTGAATCAACACAGTAATGCAGTTTATTTGTTTACCTCCACAACAAGGCAAATCCCACAAAGATTTGCAAGCTGGGTGCCATTAGATGCCCCTCCCATTCAGACTGTCTGAGGATATGCCTGAACACCATAGTTATGGCCTGAGCATTCATCCTGGCTTATGAATGTTAGCAGTTTCTTGAACACCAAAATGGCGGAGAGGCTACACTCTTCTGTCTTCCTGCAGATTCATTATAGGCTCTGGTGAGTTAGTGCCCAGAGTTCCTGCGCTGCTTCAAATAGTGTGTGTGTGTGTGTGTGTGTGTGTGTGTGTGTGTGTGTGTGTGTTTATTTAGTTTTAAAAATAAATTTAAATTAAGCACTCTTATTTGCTCACAATGAACAAAATGTCCAAAGTAGTGCTTAAAATGCATTTTGAAGGCACAGGAGCTGCATCTGGAAGCATGGTTAGTGGGAAGTACAACTGTTTTAAGAGATTTTAATTCTTCCCTCCCCGCCCCTCCTAAGCAAATGCTCTGGAAAGTTCATTTTATATCAGAACAGCTTTTCTCAAACCTGTTTTAAAGTTAATTATCAAAAGCTTGCATCCTCTCTCTCTTGCCTATGGATTCCTGCTGGGTTTGTTGCTTAGCTTTCCTTGGGAAAGAGTTGCTCTATGGAAGATCATTGACATGATGTCACAGTCCAGGGACTCTAAGCGTCCTAGCTAATCAGCTTAGACCATCAGTACCTCCTTAATGTGGGATTGGGGACCTTCCCGATGCAGGGCGAAGAGCTGCACTAGGCTGCAAGCACATCACTTTATTTCTTCTGCTTTAAGCAAGAGTAATTTGCCTTTTTCCTCTCATCTTTCTCCCTTGTTGTTTTGCCCCTGAAAACCGTGCAGCCAAAGCAACCTCGAGGGTGGACACTAAATCTTCGGATGCAGGCAGAGCAGTGATAACATCTGAACTGAGGGTGCCTTTCCAGGGCATGCTTGACAGATGTAGTGGGGCCTTTTAGGATTTAGTGCTGGAGCGTATCTATTACCGCGCTACAGCACAGCTTGGCATGAGCTGTGTGGTAATCTCCCATGAATTCACTCTGACTTATCAGAGCGGCTGAGCAGGTTTCTACAGGACTCCAGGGCTCTGTGGCCGCTTGAGATGAGGCAGACCTTCCAGGGAGGCTCTTTGAACTTTTCTTCTGCAGGGGCACGTTTCTGGAGTGGGATTCTTGTGTTCTGGAACTTACCACGCACTCCTCAACCGCATAGCCTTTGAAGGTGTCATGTGAAATCGCTTTTACTATCCCCCTTTCCCTAGCTGCCTACAATTTCAAGGGACCAAATTTAATTTCTAACATGGCTAGTAGGGCCGAAGTGTCTGCTGTCGGGTAGCAGCCTGTTGGGGTTTGGGACAAGGCCAAGAAAGCAGGACGTTTGCCAGGGATACTCCTTCTCTCCCCCGCTCTGTCCCTGGGTCCCTCACTTCCATCTTCTCTTTCTTATCCTTTGCCTCTTCCCCTACTCTTAACTTATCCTTCCCTTCCTGAGGGCCCCCCCCCCCCGTCATCATCCTTCTCGTTCTTCCCTGGCCCTAGCAACTGCCTGCTTCTCTATAGATCCAGACCAACAATACAGCATCTTCCCTGGCTTTTGGCCCTCGAGTCTCATTTAGATCTCCGAGAGTGTGCTATTGACAACCCAAACTCCTCTGCTTCAGCAATTACCTTGGCATTTTATAAAAATACCACAATTGATCACAAACACCAAATTGTTTAGATCGCAGATTAAAGTTTAATTTTGGAGTTTTGCTGTAGGGTTAGAATTAGCTCCAGAGTGTGCGCCACATAGGAGGTGCTGTAATTTGTTTTAAGGATAAGGCCTTCAGGCAACTGTGCATAAAATGAGTATGATTCCTTATTCCCACGGTTGATTTTTGAATGGAAGTGCAATTAGAATTTTTTCACCCAGAAGCACATACAGTCAGAGCAAAGATAATACCACGAATGCATATCAGCTTAGGAAACCTCTCTTGGAAATTTATTTATTGTTCACCAAGTTCTAATACAAACAGAGCTCCACTCTCTGTAACAACAATAAGCTCACCCTTTCGGTTCAAGTTTGATGTGTTTATAGACCCTTCAGTGTTCGTGTTAGCGATAAGATTCAAATGGTGAGTTTTAATGCCATGCACAGAGATGTGGAAGTGGTTATTTTTCTTTATAGAAAAGAATCTTCTAGAAAACATGCCCTAGTAAATCAGTGACCTCTCTGTACCCTCCATGGTGGTACAGTTGTTCCTTCCAGAGAATTATTCCTCAGTGTTATGTAGAAGTCTGTCACGGAGAGGGTAGGAGGGTGGGATTTTCTGGTTCATGACAGTCCTCACGTGTCTTCACTGGGTAAGCTGGCATCAGTGTCTGCAGAATCGTTACTTAATCTGTCAAACCTTGACCAGTGTGCAGAGACCTCTCTCTCTCTCTCTCTCTCTCTCTCTCTCTCTCCCCACTCCCCTCTGTTGCTCTCTCTCTCTCTCCATGGTTTGTTTTGGAAAAAAAAAAAAATCTCAGTGAGGTTGGTAAATAAGAAACATGCCTTTTCGTGCTTTTGCATTTTAAAATAGACCTTATAGACAGTTTGGTTCTATTTTCTGAAAGATGTTTGAGACCATCCATGAAACCATCCCCTGCAATTTCTCCTACCCTCACACCAGTATGCTTAGCACCTCAAGTTTCAGAATAAACATATACACCAAGCCTCTTATAGTAAGCATAAATGGATCAGGGTAAATGGTCACCACCAGCATTTTTGATTCTCTCATGGGATGGGTAGTTTTATAAGTCAGTCAGGCAGGTTCAACAGCATAGTGTAAGTGTTCCAGTTGGTGGCACAGTCAGAGAGCATGGATGCTAGACAGCATGTGACTTGCCGGTGTACACAGGCTGCTTAAGAGATGAACATGGTTTTGTGGGTCAGATCTCTGTAGCCAGGTGCTGAAGCTGGTGGGAAAGTGTGATCAGCTTGTAGAAGATGCCCATGTCATTGCTCCTTCTCTTTCTTCACACTCAAGGCTTTACTTATTGAGGCAGAAATTTCTAAAGGTCCGCTCAGTTTACCCCAACCCCAATTTTCCCTCGAATTCAGAAAACACTGTGATTTGCAACATCTGATTCTTTTTAAAGATGTTTAAACTTTTAATATAATTAGACATTTCCCCATTTCCCTTTGCTCTCTCTAAGCCTCCCATATGCCCCTCCTTGCTTGCTTTCAAATTCATTGCTTCTTTTTCATTAATTGCTTTTACATAAATATTTGTACATACAAATAAACTCCTAAATATGTAGATTTGTGTGGCTCATTATATGTAATGTTACTTGTGTGTAAATTTCAAGGCTGACCATTTGGTGCTTGATAACCAATTGCTGTACTCTTGGAGGGAAAGCAGTTCCCACTGCTCTCAACATCCCTTAGTCATTTGGCATCTGATTCTTTAAAACACTGTCCTGATATTTTTCTGTAGGTGTAAACAATTTGCTTACTTTCTCTTTTTGAAAACTTAAAGTCACACTTCTTTGCAAATTAATTTTTCCACTTAATATAGTTTAGCTACATTTCCATGTCAGTAAATATGTGCCTACAGAGACACTCACAGGCCACCTATTGTTCTAGTGTTTGGTTGTAATAAACCATTTAAGAAGTCCTCATGTTTTGATAGATTTCAGTGTCTTTGAGTTACAGTTGTCATGCCATATAGTGACATGTAAATCTTTCTGTACTTCCCTGATTATCTGTATAGAATAACTTCTTAGAAGCAGAATAGATGGTTCAAAAAAATATTAAAAATGTGTGTGTTTGTATCTGTTTGTTGCATGCATGTATGCATGCAGGTATACATGTTCATGGGCATGCACAGGCCAGAGGTTTACATCTGGCATCTTTCTTAATCACTTTTTGTTTTATCTTCTGAGAGAGGATCTGTCCCTAAACCAAGAGTTCACTGATTTGGTTGGACTGGCTAGCAAGTGCCAGAGCTTTGCTTGTCTCTGGGACTCCAGGCATGAGGCTGTGCCGCCTTTTGGATGGTGCTAGAACTCAGATCTTTATGTTTCTGAAGCAACAGTGCTTTCTCATTAGCCCCAATTAAAAAAAAATAAGGCCTTTGAACAATTTTGTTAAATGATACAACTGAGTAAGTTATACAAAGTTTTACTTCTTCCAATTGTATGTATAGAATACTTTTGGCCCAAGACTTTCCACATTGTCACTTTCAAAAGTATCAGTCAAAACTTGATAGTTGAAAATTTACTGTTTCCTTATTGTAATTTATGTCCTTTTAAGTTTTTTTTAAATTTAATTTAATTTTTTTTGTGTGCTTTCTTGTCATTGGTGTCTGGTGCCATTCTCTGGGTGTCTGATTGCGTGACAGCATTTCTTTACTTCTTGGGGTCAGGAAGATGCATTCTACCTCTTGAAATGGGAAGCATAGTCCTGAGATGTGATAAGTATTATGTAATCTTTATTTTCTTGAATTTACTTAAAATGTGTTAAGAAAGACTAGAAAGAACCACTTCTTTTATAGAATGAGGCAGTTCAGAAATGTAGAGGAAATTCAAAAAAGGATTAAAACTAAGTGGAGGACTTCCTACTATACATTAAAATTTTTAAGAAACTGAGTAAGTCAAATTTGAGAGGATTTGGGCAGTGAGGTTGTCTATGCACTGCTAATGGTAGAACCTCTTTGGGAAATAATTTGGTTCTATTTTACAAGTTGATATAATCCCACCCTTTGATCCAGAGAACCTACATCTAGAAAAACTTCTACGAATATTCATGAATATTTCTAGTTGCCACTCTCATAATGGTAAAAAGGCTTGAAATGATTTGAATGTTTATAAAATGATTGTATGCACTGGTCTATGATGGGAGGAAATCAATTTTGCAGTGGGAGTAAACTTTTTAAAAAATGATGTTGAGATCCAGTTATAGGAATACACATTTATATGACACCATTTTATAGTTTTCTAGAGCAAGAACAACATGGCTAAGCTTATGTGCATCTGTGATACAACTGGAAGGAATGAATGGGGACTGTGATTGTGCTTGAGGTTGAGAGGAGATGGGAAGGAAGTGAGACATGCATTCCTGTTCAAGAGAGTGCACTAAGCCCCACACATTCTCTTGGAAGACTGTGTAGTGCACATTTGAGATATTCGTAAATTTGAAGGCATTGGAAATTTAATACAAAGAATAAAAACCAATATTAATGCTGATAGCGAGGGTGTGGTTAAAGTTTCATAGGAAAAAAAAAACCCTCAGTGTGTCTGTCTTGAAATCATTTCTTGACCATTGTATTTGCTCATTTTCTAAATAACCACTCCAATGCACACCCTAAAGTCTTAATGGACATGTGTGTAAAACGGTTTCCCAGCATGCTCAGCACAGTTCAGTGTGTACTTTCTCCTCTGTCAAGTGTTACCCAGTAGATAGGCTGGAATGACTCACTTTCCAGCCTCAATTTCCACCCTAAATTCAAGATTATCAAGGTGGTTCAAAGATTTTTGCTGCAAGGGAACAGGAGGCTGGAGCCTGCTCAGCATATTGAGATAGATTTTGCAAAATGCAAATCTTATCAATAGCTTCAGGTCACTTCCTGTTTGTGAATCTAGAGTGGCTGGTGTATTTTTTTGATAATCTTCTGTTTCCTTTTTTTGCATTGTGCAATAACAACTGGAGACATTTTGTCCTCCTGGGTGGGGCATTTGACAGTGTCTTGAATAGTGTTGGTTGTAGAATGAGAGGAGATCATGGATACCACTGAATATCCCACAAAGCACAGGCAAGTATCCAATAAAGGAAGCTCTGACTCAAGAGATTCCCTGATGCAGAGTTGGGAAATTGTAGCTTAGAAGGATTACCTTTCCATTTGGGAGAAAATCCTCTTACTGCCTGAACTTTCTCTTAAAGACTGGTCTATTGGATAGAATATGGAAGCATCAGAGAAAGAAGATGCCCACATTTGCTTCTACTGCATAAATTTGGTTTGCTGGTCCATTTTCTATAGGTTTTAGTTGATGATCTCACAGTAATAACTTGGCTAAGTTCCCTTCCTCTAATTGGGCCCCTGCCTTTTGCTGATTTGATTTGTGTCTTCCACAGGATCTCTTATGAAATAGGTATGTCATAGAAATGAAAAAAATTAACAAATTGATTGCTAATAAAGTTGGACATGTTGTCCATCAAGACTCACTGTGAGCAACATGTGTCTGGTGGGTGAGAAGGGTTTACTAGGAGCAGGGTCAGGGATATTAGTTCTTTCCTAAGCCTTCAATTATTGTGGATTTACAGGTGTTGTCCTATGAGGGGTCATTCCATTGAGTTTTTCATTCCTAGAAGAAACTGAGGCGCAGAGGTGGTTGAATATTTATTCAAGTTTTCCTAGCAGGTTCCTGGCAGGCCTGAAACAAGTAATCCCTCTTTGTGATTTCTCTTCAATAGCTGCTCAGTAAGCTAACTTTGTAAGGACCAGCCTGAAGCAATGAGATAAATGGCTCATAATTTATAGGTATGTGATTCTGTGTCTATGAGCAGGCACATATTCACATGTGCATACCTATGTGCTGAGTGTTAGTAATGAACGTGCTTTGAGTACTAATACCCCCTGACCTGTCCTTGATCTTTAACAGGGGAGGTCTGGTCCCTGTTTTCTAGTGGGCCAGTACAACCTAGAATACACTTCTCATATTTTTTCAAGTTATGAATCGGACAGCTATTTTTCATTCTGGCTTTGGAATGACAAAACTTAATTTGCTTTTGTTCAAGGAATACAAAAGAATTCCTCAGAAATGATTCTCCATGAATAAATAAATGACAAATTGCAAAGTCAGAATGGTCATTTTAGGTTCGAGTTTTTGGGGAGTTGTTTGTGGGTACTCTTTACTGCTGATGTGGAGATTACCAAGGCCAGGAGTAGCTGATGAAGACAAATTTGGCCCACATGGGGTCATGTTGAGAACTTAGCAACCCCAGGGTGCTCAAAATTGGAGTAATATGGCTGGTGGGTCCTTAGTGACACCTGAGAGCACTGGTGGTGGACAGCATGACAGATGACCCCTCCTCCTTCACACTGTACTATTTTTATTGTGGATGTTACTGGTATCAATATTGTCCCCATGAGGACAGTGTCTGAATGATCTGCCCAGAGCTCATTACATGGAAGGTGAGATAATTCATTAGCCTGAAAATTCTCCAATAGCTACTTAGCATAAAGGCTGTTAAGTTCAGAGTGCCCACCATCCCTCAAAGTCTTCTTGCTCTCCTTGGAGTTTAGCCCAACAGTATTTCCACACCCTGCTTTTTCTTCCTTACTCAGGCTGGAGATGGAGACTATAAAGGGCATGAACACTGATGTGAGATTCAACATAAGCCTTCAGCTTCTGGTGCGGCTTACTGGGAGATCCCTACTGATGAGTTCTTGGGGTTCCATGTTTATGGAAAATGAGTCTCTGCTGTACAAAAATCGCCAAAAGAAAAGTAGAATGAGAGTGAGAGAACATGGCTGTCTCCTATGGAAGCTTCTGCAAGTAGAGGGAAGTGAGAAGGAACCCACCCAGGATCATCCTTTTTGGATGCTGGTGTTTTCCCCCACTGTGTCATGAATGTACTCTGATCAAGATATTCTTCAAAGCTCTTACTCTGCTGTTGGGCCTTACTATAGCCCTCTGTGCACATTCGAGTAGACCGGCTCAGAGCCCAGGCTGTTATGTAGCACCTGGTCAAGCCCCCACTCCTCCATGAGCCTCTCTGAGGCAGAGCCAGGGTGAAGAGAGCAGGCAGCATTACTCCCAATTTTCCCTGAGAGCATCTGAGAGTGAAGAGGCTGTATCACAGCCACATGTGACATTATTGGGTGCTTATTATGTAGCAGGCAAGGTTTATTCAAGCTTTATTTTAGCTAATTCTCACATCATCCTTCGAGATAGGTGTTATATTATCCTGCTTTTACAGAAATATGAGGCACACAGAGAGCAGATAATTTGTTCGAAGTCATTTAACTAGTTAGATGTGGGGGCTCGAAGGGCTGGGATTTAAGCCCAAGCAGCCTGACCTCAGAGCTAGTGTCATGGTGTAAAGCTGTCATTTAGTGGATGAGAACTGGACTGGGCATGGAATAGATGGTGGAGGTGTGGGTTTTGTCTCATTTTCACTGTGACTTTGTTCCTTTCTGAGTCCCAATGTCTTCATTTATAAAATAAAGACAACCGGTGGACAGATGTCACGATTTCAGAGAATAGTCACCAATGCTACTGATGAGCTCTAATCTTACATAAAGCTAGGATTCTGTTATTCTTGGCTATAGTTACCAGCTTATGGATCTGTGTTGTGAATGACATTTTACAGCTACATGTGGTAGAATAGTATGCTTTCTTAGCAGCCCAGTGGAACACATACCCATCTTGGTGGGACTCTGGATGCAGAGATGTGATGGCTTTGTCATTGCTCATGACCTCTTTCATCTTGGATTTGCTGTGAATGACACCAACATCCATCTGAGTGTTTACTGAGTATCCTCTCATCTGCTCTGTCTCTGTTACATCTTCTCTCACGGATAGCAAAGGGCCAAACTCCTGTCTCTTCCTGCCTTATATTCCTTTCTCTGCCCAGGCATATCACTTCCTGTCTCAGCCTCTCTAGTGCTGAGATTAAAGGTGTATGTTCTTCCCAAGTACTGGGAGCAGAGGCATGGGATCTCAAGTGCCACCACATAGACATCTATGGCTAACTCTGTGGCTGGCTCTCTCCTCTGATCTTCAGGCAAGCTTTATTAGATTATAAACAAGTTACCACAATCACTTTCTTAATCAGTTTTATTCCAAATTTCTATCTGAATATAACCACTATTTACTTGTTTACCGTCTGGTTTTCCTGAGAGACTCTTAGCAACTTGACAGCAGGGTACTCAGATCCTTACTTTGTGATTTTTGTCTGGCTTAAAACGACCTGTCATGTAGTAGAGGCTCAGTCCATGAGCAGATAAAACAAAATTAGGATCCTCAGAATGGTCTTAGAGAAGTCATTTTCTAAGCGCCAGCCTTTGTCTTCTGTAAGCCATTGTCTTAATTCACTTTCTCTTGCTGTGATAAAACACTGATCAAAAGCATCTCTGGGAGGAAAGTGCTTTGTTTTGAATTGTTTTTGTTTTAATTGACCTATCAACAAAGAAATTTGGGGTAGGAACTCAAGCAGGAACAGTGCTGCTTACTGACTTGCTTCCTCAGCTACCTTTCCTATGCAGCCCAGACCTACCTGGTCAGGGATGTTACCACCCATAGTGGAATGGGCTGTTCTACATGAATTAGGGATCAAGAAAATGCCCTCCCTCATACCTGCCACAGGTCAGTTCTGTGGCAACAATCACTCATTTGAGATTTCTTCTTCACAAGTATGTCTAGGTTAGTGCTAAGTTCACATAAATAACTGGCACAGTAGAACGGTCCTCACTACAGGATGGGATGTCTGTTCCAGGTTCTGTTCTTCCTCAATAAAGAATATCTTACTGGCCCCAGTAAGATCTAACTATTTCGTTAGTTTGTAGAGTTTTAAACAATTTTAGTCTGGCCCTATATCCCTTGTCTGCCGTGTGGAAGCAAGGGTGAGGGAAAGATGCCCTACCTCTTTGTCCTTTGCCACCTATGGCCCAGAAGAGAGCTGACTCTGCCCCTCACCAAATGCAGCACTCAAGAGAAGGGGTCCTGTACCTTGCCTGGGCAACGCAGTAGATCTGACTCTATTGAGTGGGCACAGGTGAGCTGGCTCCAAGAACCCGAGCATGAGAGATTTGGCCTCCATATAGTGGTGGTGCTAGAGAAAGATGTCCCATGCCCTCTGCCCCTGGCCATGCTGTGTGTGGCAGGTGGGAGAGTTGTCACTGAGGTCATGAGAGTGAGAGTGAGAAAGCTGGCTGTGCCTTTCATCAGCTGCAGCACTCTGCTGAGTGGTCCCTACATCTCAGCACAGTACTGGGCAGCACAGTAGATCTGATCTGGAGGACGTGAAAACAGGAGAAACAGCCCCACCCCTTCTTGCTTACTCCATAGGGTGAGCTGTCCACGCAGTGCAGGAGAGCTGGCCCTGATGTTGAGGATGTGGGGGGAGATGGTAGGCTGACAAACCTCGTCACCACTCAGACCTAGGACCAGGACCATGCCCACCGCATCTGTGATCTGCTGGAGCATGTGAAGGGGTAGATCCTGCAGACCCAAAGCTACAGAATCTCCATGACACAGGATAACAGCAGGAGGAGCCCCAGAGAGGGCCTATTATCCACAGTGTAGCAAAAACCAGAGGCCTTGAACCAGATCAGTGATCTTTACAATGAACACTTGCAAATAATGATATACGGGCTAAAGGTTATTCTCTGCAACTCACTGTGTCACACTGCAACTTCCATGGCGAGGCTTTTTCTTTCTTTTATTCTCTCTTCTTTAATTTTATTTTGTTTTATAATGGGAAGGGATGAGATTATAAGTGTAGAGGATGAATAGAAAGAGACAGAGAGATGAGCAGAATCTGTGAAAGACAAAGAATTGCTAAAAAGTTAAATTGGAAAAAATATTGTAGTCAGTTGGGTGAATAATTAATATGTGTGTGTGTGTGTGTGTGTGTTTGCTCACATGCCATTTGTATGTTGGTGCCTGTAGGGGCCAGAAGAGGGTGTTTGGTCCCCTGGAGCTGAGTTATAGTTATAGTCAGTTTGAGCAACTCAACATGGGTGCTAGGAATAGAACCCATGTCCTCTTAAGAACAGCAAGAGCTCATAAGTGCTGAGCCATCTCTCCAGTTACTGCTTTCTCTTTAGTATCCATGAGTTCCTTGTGGATCCTGAATGCTTTTACTTAGCTGGATTTCTACATTATTTGGCTGGGGTGTGCCAACTCAAACAGTAGACATGAATGGAGAGTGCTGTGGATTTGAGAATATGAGTGCTTAAGAGACTCCAAGGGAATTTTGTAAAGGTCCCTGTCCAGGTCAGCAAAACTTCAAAACATGGGCAATGTGAACCCTTAGCTAGACAGAGGGAGAGTGGGGTAGGCATTGTGCTGAGCACTCTGGCTAGTCCCTTAGGGCTGTCTGCCTAGTGATCCTCTCTGTTCATACACACTTTGGCTATGACAGGGGAACTTTTGGTTTGAATCAAGTGGGAGAGGCTTCTATCTCACCTGCTAAGAAAATTTACAAAATGTGAGTGAATTATGAATTAAACATATTAATAATCGTGACCTTTCGTGTGTATGGTTTCAAGAGCCAGTGTTTTGGGCTTTATACTCAATCCCTTAACACTCATTAGGGTGATAATCATAGGCCTTATCATTTTATACCAGTCATATCTGTGGCCCCACTCTAGGGACATCCCAGATCACTGGCCATCTTCTACCTCAGGTCCCTAGGCTTGCTTCCATGCCCTGTGGCATTTTCTGCTATACAGAGGCTTGATTGCCCTCAGGAAGGACAACCCAGAAGTAGCATCTCTAGGAGTACCTGAATGTACCCAAGATAAAGCTAGTAGATGCATGTAATGGTAGCTCCATCCTTCTCTAGGGGACTTGGATGTTACAAATCAGAAAGTCCTAAAAGTTTCCCAGTGGGATTTATTCTTATCAGCCGCAGTGGTAACCGGTTTCTTTTCTAGTGTTTGGTCTCAATTTTCTCCCTCTTACACTTATACCTCTTGCACAGGCCTTCCAAGTGCAGAACCTGCATGTTTGACATCCGCTTGTAGGGAAGTGAAGCTCTGGCTGGAATGGGTTCCTACTTTGCAGATGAAAACATTACAGACAGGAGAACCAGAAGCTGGAGTTTATATTTTTGTTTTTAAACAGATGGAAACTTGCCTAGCCTATTTGCCCTGTGAACCAAGTCACCAGGTTCTTGGGCACAGCGCCAGTTGTTATTGAGATACAAAAGCATTTGACGATACAGTCTCCCTGGCAATGGGCAGAGCATCATTGTGGGACTGGAGGTGGGGCCCATATAAGGCATACAGCCAAGTTATCTGGGTCCACCTGGTTGAAAACAACATGACACTTGCCTTTGAAACACCCACTGTAAAGCCTGGGCAGACGTGACCTGACAGGCTGTGTCTGCCCCACTGTGTCCCACACTGAATGACTCAGGGACAGGTGCAGCCATGCCATCATCTTTCCCTCTTTCCCAGGGTCTCTGCCATCCCCAGATATTGGGACTATGTGTGGGTTGCAGCACATCTTTTGGGGGTACACTTTACTCTCTAATGTTAGAGGGATGGAAGTACTGAGTAACACTGTGTGTGTATGTGTATAGGGGGGCAAATGAGGTATTTAGAACTGAAAAAAAAAATGGGATAGTGTTTGAGGAGGAAATATTGGCAGAAAGGATAGGAATTCTACTTTTTAGATCTCAAGGAAATCTTCGGGTCTAATGCCTTCCGTAGTGACCTTCTGGAGGCCTAGTGATGGACTGTGTATGTAGAAAGCAGGGCATGCCAGACTAGGAACACCCAGAGAGGTTAGACTCTGCCATAAAACTGGGATAATGATCTGTTGCTCACTTTGCTGTTCTGAGAGCAAATTGGGATTACATCAGCGGCAAGGCCCTAGGTGTACCTGACTCAGCAGCAGCATGCATGGCTTCCTGGTTGCCTGCCTTTCACATGCCATGGAATGGTAAATGATGTACAGGAGGGTTCTAACACCTCAAGGAACTCCCAAGGAAAAACAATGATGTCCAAGAAAATATAGATATACTGCTCAACATAATGATAAAAACAATCCAGGATTTGAAATAAAAATTCAGAAAAGAGAAAGAAATATTAAAGAGAAATGAAATTGGAATGAGGATGGAACTACAAAGCCCAGCAACACCACTAGAAAAGTCAAGGGAAGTCTTCCCAGCTGAATGGATCAAGCAGAAGACCATAGAGAACATAGAGAAGAGAAACTAGACTGAACAAACGAAGAATATAAAAAAGTTAAAGGGACAGGAAAGTAATATGTGGAGATGTGAGATACCATGAAAAGACCAAATCTGAGTAATAAGCATATACCAGACAGGAAGCTAGGAGTAAGTTGTGTGCCTTCATGGTTATGGTCTCTGCTTCAGTTCCTGCCTTGACTTTCTGTAACTGTGACCTTTGAGAAGAACTGTTATCTGGAAGTAAATATTCAGCAGGGTTCTCTGAGTCCTGAAAGGAGGTATTTGATGGAGACATTTCATTTAGAGAAGAAAGAATCACTGGAACAAATGTGAAGAATAACAGATAATATTAGAAATGTCATCAAGTTGCACTTCTGGGACCCAGCGCTGGCTGCAGAATCCCAGCGCTCTCTGGGGCAGGGGCAGGTGGACGCTGTCCCTGACCACTTCCACAGCTCCTGCTGAGGGAAACCCCGCCACAACCTCGAACTGAGAAAAGCAACTGCTGGGGTCTCCGAGGGGCGGATTCGGACCCCGCCCAGAGGTCAGGAGGGGGCTAGAGGCCTCAGTGCCTT